>JBBPUB010000440.1:0-14728 GCA_038094415.1 Xerocomus alliaceus
TCACCTTCGGTATTATCAGTCAGCAACCAAGGATTTCCTAGGTCGGGTTGAGCAGGCTTGCGCAGCGTTTGTTGAGTCCTTGTTGCCGCCACCACCGCTTCCAGATTAGATTATACCTACTATATACATGTATCTATCATATTTTCTTGTAAAGCTCTTCGTTTTACTTGGAGTACCACACATGTTATCAACTAACAGACGCTAGCGACTTTGTCAGTCATGCTGCAACATTTGGCGTGGCAAATGCCAATGAACTGTCCGCCACGCTCAACTTTTGACGCTACTGATCGATTTTATCTGCCAATGCAAAGCACTCACCCCCGCATCCGCCTCTCATTCTATCTAACAATGCTACATGCTTTTGTGAGTCTGTCACGTCGATATTATGTACGTATATCTGTCACACTAATACATACGTCCGTCATGCTGCGGACCATTGGCATGTCCCACTAATCGACACGACCAATGCTCTGCTGGACTGTTTTCACAGCCCTGTTAGCGCTTCAGATGATATTGTTTGTCAATTGCTTCTCACCGTCAGTGATGTCAATGATGATGAGTATCGTCCACCGATGAGGTTGAGGTTTCTCTGGCTGTACGTCCCTTGACAATTTCAAGGTTGACTCAGGTTGGGACCTAGAGTGGTCGGCCCTTGGCTTAAAGCTTGGAGTTAGGGTTTAGGGTGTGGCAGGGTTATCGATAATGATCCACATCCTCGTTCACTAGGGTTTAGGGTTGGACCCCTGATGTTAATCATGCCATCTATGGTGCCTACCTAATCCATAGTCAGTTACACTGTGTCCGTCACGTACACTTCATAGTCAGTCACGCCAACCTAATAGTCGGTCACACAAATTTACTATGTCAGTCATGCACCATTGGCGCCCTTCACTAATTGCCATCAGCTCTGCAAGCAGGGCATTCACCAAACTAGTTATGTGTCCCCGAACCCATGCACACGCCATCTAGCATATTTTTTTGCCACCCTGTATGTTCAGCTCCTCCTAATTGTTTCCTATTTCCTCCTAATCGCCAACACCAATGCCAAACCATGTCCGTAACGCCAGCTAATTGGTCAGTAACGCTCACGTGATTCGCTTGCTATTGTCATCATGTGGCAGCATTAAATACTGCTACCAACTGTCCAGTCAGAACTTTATGTTGGGAGTACTCCAAGTCGGCCACCATCACTCAAAACACCCACTCTCCGTCAACATTTCACGCTGGTGGTGATGGAAGCGATGCAATCTATGCCCATAGCTACTTTGAAGTCGGCCCTTGCTAAATTTGTTCACTCCATTCCTAGCGGGTTATCATTCCATATGGTGAGGGTGCAATTTCCATTGTTTTTACCCGTATCCTTTTATCCTTGCTGCGCTATTTGGGGTACCATACCTTTTTTTTCAGTGCTATTTATTCCTCCCATCCTCACGCCCTTGTCGAGCCAAACTGTGGCACACTTGGATGTTGGTTTTTATTTTGCCCTCCCTCTACTGCCAGTCCCGTCGTCGAGCCAAACTCTGGCACGCTTGGGTGTCAGTTTTTATTTTCCCCTCTACTGCCAACGCCCTTGTCGAGCCAAACTGTGGCAAGCTGGGGTGTTGGTTTTTATTTTGCCCTCCTTCTACTACCAGCACCCTCGTCGAGCCAAACCATGGCACGCTTGGATATTAGGATTCCCTTTTTTTTAGCTTTACACCTACTTGGCCCCCTCTATCAAAAATATCTTTATTATTGTCCCTTAGGCCAGTCAAACTACATGCCTTTTGCTCTACATTGTTGGAATTCTTGACTTGCAGCATTGACACCAGATCGCTACACGTGATGTATTGATGGCAAGGCAATGATTGGTGTTACTTTGGTGACGCTTTGTAATCTCTCATTGAACAGATTCGCACCGAGTTTTCTTTTCTTTCCTCAGTCTGTTGCATCGAACAACGACTGAGACGCCTGTGTTAGGTTGCCATCACACATGATGATGAAAAATGATACGAAATATCTAGCAACGACTTGGCTGAGAGATGAAGCTCCTCTTGTTGGGTTCTGCATGTGATCAGTACTGCTTTCCTCGTTGAGTTCCGAAGTTGCGTGATCAATGCTGACATCTACATGTACAAGGCTTCTTTCAAAATTTACGCTACCTTGGTACATTCTCTTGAAACATCCCAACAGGTATCCACAATGTCATGTTACTCCTAAACATATAGCTGATGTTTTTTAGGAAGATTCTGCCAACCTGCGATCATGTGTTTTCCGTTCTGTTACTCCACTATGGTATCAATATTCCCGACCCTGCATCGAGGTCAGAGTACACAAAATGGTTGGGGTTCCCTATTGCTTCCAAATCATCCCCTTGCCACATTCATCTTGCCGTTATTGCCTATCGCCTCTTGCGGCGCAATGGCCTTCTTCCTTGGTACGTCTTATTTTAAAACATCAAAGAGTACTATGGAAATCAATGAAAAGTGGGGAAGACAAGCAATTGCATTGTAAGAGAGACAGCTACAGAGGGCAGAGAGTCCATGGAAACAATATCAAAGAAGCTATGTATGAAGTGAAAGGAAAGCTGCTGACTTGGGATTAATGACTAATAGGAAATGACATTCCTTATAAGGAAAAAGAAGTGGTGCAAAAATGTAAGGACATATAGATGAAAGAGATGGAAAACTATAACAATACGCCCTTCATACAGTACACAACCCTATACCCTTGTCAGTCCTTTATAGATTGCCTTAGCCTATAATAGGGTATAATGTTTAAAGGGACAATTATCTTAGATGCATCCAGGTGTATCACAGGTGGAACATACTCTTTCAGGACAGAAACAATCACCATGGCCCCAAGCCTAGCAAAAGTAGCATTGTGTGCAAAGGCAAACTGGAAACAGTTGGGGCATTGGTAGCAAGAGCAATTCCCTCTAAAATGACCAGTACTATTATAGTTTTCCTCCTCTTTCATTATGTCCTCCTCTCTATCTCACATCCTCATTATGTCACTTTCTTTTAATCATTGGTCCCAACTCCATGGCTTTTCTTTCTCTTTTTATATAGTTTCTTTGATATTGTCTCCATGGGCTCTCTGTTCTCTGCAGCTGCCTTTCTCATAATAGCTTGTTCTCTCTGTTATTCCATTGATTTTCATAGTATTCCTCAATACTAAAAATACCTGAAAACCTGTACTTGTAATGCATTCTTGGTCTATACAATAACATATAGTCTTGAGTCTGCTGCCTTGTGCATTATAAACCCCCTTAGATCCTTGATTGCTTTCAGAGTTCTTGACTTCTCCTCAGCCCTCACATCTGCTGCATCCCTTCAACTCTCACCAGTAGGCTCCAGCTACTTATGTAATAAAAGATCAAAAATATCCCTTGTTTTTCCTATCTAGGAGTAAAATGTACCTCCAGAAGGGATATCCACAGAACCCCTCAACATGCCTATGGACTTCCAGAATTAAACCCAAAACCCTTGCCCCCAATATCCCAGCTCCTCAACCTTAAAGGACTCTAGGGACCTTCTATGTAGTCCTTATCCCAGTACAGCCCTAAGTCTATATCTCTAGATTAGCCATAGCATCCTCTCAATCCAGCACACCTCTAGGACCCACTCAAACCCCCACTCTAGTGGATTCCAGTATCTCCATGTCCACCACTCATACAGAACTCAAAGTGGCTCTCCCTGCAGACTTCTCTAGCAACTTCAATAACACCACTCAATGGATTAAGGCAATGAGAGCTTACTTTGCAATCAACCCCACCTTGTACACTGATGATGATACCAAGATTATGACTACTTTAAACAAGTTGAGCAAGGGCTGAGGAATTCCCTTCTCAGAAATGTGGTACAACAAATGTTAGATTTCACTACCCCAGCCACTAAGTTTGTTGAAAACTTCCAGTCCACATTCTTTTCCTTTGATATTAAAGCCCCTACCCATATTAAACTCTCCAAATCCACTCAGTATTCTATCAAACTAGAAAATGGAGAAATTGATAATGGATTCCAGAAGTACCTCACTGACTTTCAGAACCTCACCACCTATGTAGGTACTGTATCACTGATCATGCAATGCTCATTGATCAATTTTCACTTGGACTTGATCAACAAATTACAATTATAATCCTCTTCATGAATAAAGTTTCCACTACCATTGCAGATTGGCTGAACAAGGCCAAAACATTTCACATTCAGAAGGTGCATATTATTACCCTCAAGAAGAGAAGATCAGGTCCCTCCTTCACTTTGTTAACAGCTGGAATCACTCAGCTGGAGTTTACTATCAGAAACTGTTATATTGAAATAGAACTAAATACACATTACCTGGAGTTCACTGTTAGAAACTGGAAATCACAAACAGTGAACTCCAAGGCTTGTACAGAGTGTGATAACAACATATACAAATACAAATAATTAACCACAATCAGATTGAGCATTGCCTATATTCTAAAAAGTAGAATGTGTGTAATGAATATCTCTAATACTAAATATGTAGTAAATGTGCAATTAACAGTTCTAACACTCCCCCCTGATTGTGCATCTCTCTAAATCAACTAACTTTACCAAGTCCCAGCATCTTACAGAAATGCTCTACCTTAACTCAAGACAATGCCTTTATTAATAGATGAGCAGGCATCTCTATTGTTGGAACAAAAGAGGAAGAGATAATGCCCCTGTCCACAACATCCCTAAATCAATACCAGCACAAATCCAAGTGCTTCATTCTCCCATGATGCTCTGGATGTTTTGCAACCTGAATTGCAGACTGATTGTCCATATGTAGAATAGATGCACCATTAATTGCAAAACCAAGCTCCTGCAGCAATTTGCATATACAGACTATTTCCTTACCTGCTTTACATGCAGCAACATACTCTGCTTCAGTTGTGGACAGGGCAACAATGGGCTGGCACTTTGACATCCAGAAGACAACACCAATATTAATCTTGACCACATATGTACCTATGAAGTGACCAGAATTCTTGCATCCACCATGGTTGGTATCAAAGAAGATTCTAAATGGTTCAAAGACAGATGTATCTGATGAATAGGTGATTCCATAGTCCATAGTGCCCTTAATATAGTGAAATAAGTGCTTAATTGCATTTCAATGGGCAATACTTGGATCTAAAATAAATGATGCAGGCTGGTCAATAGCAAATGCAACATCAGGGTGAGTTGTGCAAGATAGATACTGTAGAGATCCAATAGCATCTTCATAATCAATAGATCATATGAATGTGCACTCTTCAGTGGTTCTAGGACTCTGATTATATGACAGACACAGACTAGGTTCTATAGAAGTGGTGACTGGCTTATAATTAGCTATATTGAAATCAAGACAGCATGTCTATGCAATACTGCCACTGAGAAATGGTGAGGAAGTGCTTGAATTGATCTCAATCAGTCTTGATGTCCAGGATTTTAGTGGTAGGCCCCAAATCATACAATTTGAAGTGTTTGCACAGATCAGTAATGGCCTGCTTGATTGCATCAAGAGATTTCAATGCAAATGTCATATCATCCACAAACACTAGTGGGATGATCTGGACATTACTGTGCTTATATTGTAGGACAGGTGAGGAAGCAAAGAGTTTCAACAGCTGGTCTAAGAGATGGAAAATTTGCAGTGGCAAACAAGGACAACATAATAGTAAATGGTGCAGAGTTACAGTGTGGGGCTCATAACCTATTAACAGCTACTGTAGAATCCACTCAGCTGGAGTTCACTGTCAGAAACTAGTATATTGAAATGAAACTAAGTATACATTACTTGGAGTTCACTGTTAGAACTGGAAAGTGCAAACAGTGAATTCTGAGGCTTGTACAGAGCATGGTAATAATATATACAAACACAAATAATCAACCATAATTAAGTTAAGCACTGCTTATACCTTAAAAGATAGAAAATATGTAATCAATAACTCTAACACATAGGTACAACATTTTAGACCAAGGTGCACAGCAGCCACCAGCATCTAGTCAATCCAGATCTAATTAATATCATATAAGATAATAAGATAAGATAAAGAAAAGAAAAAGAACAGGCCAAACTGGTGTACAACACTATCCTCTCTATGGGCTGTTATTAACCTCATTGAAATGAGACCAAACCTTGAAAGTAGGCTTAGTTAGTAGGGTAGGCATAGAAGCAGAAAATAAAAAGAAAAAGAGAGAAAAAGACATAGGAAGACAATGAGGCACCGAAGGATGCAGTCTATAAAAGTTCTTAATCATTAAGCATGTAGAGGAGAGATTATCCTTGGGTTCCTAGGTGTTCTCATCCTTTCTATATCCCTTTCATTTGACTAGAAACTTTATATGTTCATGACAAAGGTAGGAGTTAAGAATAGTATTAACCTTATACAGTTTCTGTTCTTCTTTAGTGATTGTGATAGAACTAGGCTGGTATGCAGGCTGGATAGAAAGCCATTGCTTATATGGCTTGAGACAAGAGATATTTACTATAGGATGGATCTTTATTGACCATGGTAGGTGGAGGTGAGCAGTATTAGACCAAATCATTTCATCAATAGTGTAGGGTTTGACCCATCACTTGGTGAGTTTTGGAGAAGAATGAGCATGTTTAAGATTAAAGTGTTTGATACTTAGCCACACCTTTTGGACAGAGAAAAAGGAGACAGGAGAGTGATTTTGTTCATTTTGTTCCTTTATTTTAAAATAAGCTTGTTCTAGGACCTTGGTAACATCATTGAACATGTCAAGGAACTTGATTGCAGTGGAAGCATTGATGAAAGCAGGCTCAATATCTATGGAAGAAGGAAAAGTTTTTGTAACAGCAAAGAAGGATTTCTTAGTTGTGGAATGCTGTTAGTTATTTAAGGAGAATTGTGTAATGGAAAGCCATTCAGTCCAATTGTCTTGTCATTTGGCACAGAAGAGGCATAAATATTGCATAAGTTCTTTGTTTATGTGCCTGTCTGTCTATTGGTTTGTGGATAGAAAGTTGTAGATAGCTTAAAATTGATCCCAAACTCTTGGGCAAAAGTGTCATGATGGAGGATACAAATTGGGGACTGTGATTTAAAACAATGAAGAAAGAAAGACCATGGTTTTTCCATACATGATCATGATATAGCTTTGCTATCTCAAGGGCTGTGATGATTTTGTTGCAGGGAGCAAGGGTCATCTCTTTAAAGAAAAGGTTAACAACTACAAGGATGGAGTTGAAACTGTTTGAGGCAGAAAGATCAGTGATGAAATTCATGGAAATATCCTTTCATGGTCCTTAGAAAATAGAAAGAGGTTGAATTTTGCTACTAGGAAGTTTGTTGATTGGTTTCATCCTGGTGCAGTGTTTGCATTGGAAGGTATAGTCAGCCACATGCCTGATTATCCCTTTTCAGATGTAATACTGACATATTAGCTCTAGAGTCTTTTTGTTGGCAATCTGCCCAGCAAGAGTAGAGTTATGGTAAAGTGTAATAATTTCCTACTGAAGGTTATTGCATTTAGGGACCCAGAACTTTCCTTGCTTTCAAAGAAAACCTTTTTTATCCAGCGCCTTTTCTTGTATCTCTGTTTTAGATAAATTACTCTGTGCTTTTCAGATACAATCCATCATTTCTTATTTCTTCCCTTTGATATAAGTTATTTTATTTTTAGAGATATATTTGATTTGTTTAGAAGGGATGACTATGACTTCTTGATTGTTGTTTTCAATCCCAATGGTGTGGTATTCACAGTAAGAAAGGGCATCTGTCTTACCCATTTATGCTTTTGATTTTTTTACAAGAAGATAGTTGAAATGTATGAGGTACTGGATCCACTGTGCTTGTTGTCAGTTAAGATTCTAGGCTGTTGTAAAATACATAAGGTTAGCATGGTCCATCCATACCTCAAATCAAAAACACATTCCTTCTAATAAGTGTCTCTATTATTTTAGAGCAAGAATGATGGCAAGGAGTTTTTTATTCATGATAGGGTAGTTCCTTTGTTTTTCAGTCATGAAATAAGATTGAAAAGTGACAGAATGCCATTTGTTGTCTTTTTTGATAGAGTACTGCTCTGGTGGCAAAATCCAAGGCATTACATTTGAGCCAGTACTCACAATTATTGTTAGAGTATACAAGTATGGAAGCAGTGATAAAAGCCTTCTTTAACATATCAAAAATGCCTTGTTTCTTGGAACTCCATATCCATGCCTTATCTTTTTGAGTTAGATCATGCAGGAATCATGCAATTATAAAGTAGGTGGGAATAAATCATCTATAGAAATTAGCAAGGCCTAGAAACAACCTTACTTCTTTGACATTGATGGGTGTGGGCCACTCAGTGATCCCTTCTACCTTTTTCTCATCCATTGTCACACCTTGCTCTGATACTGTTATTCCCAAAAAGTCTACTACTAGAACTGAGAAGAAACATTTTTTAGATTTAATAAAAAAATAGTTTTTTTTGAGTGATTAAAGGACTTCCATAACAACTTTGTTATGTTCTCCTTGGTTATTGATTTTTGTGAAGATGAGAATGTTATTAATATATATAATAACACATTCTGACATATTAGTAAAGATTTTATTCATCATTTACTGGAATGTGGCTGGGAAATTGTACTGGCCAAAAAACATCACCAGTGGTTCAAAGGACCCTTAGTGATAGATGAAGGCACCCTTCTATTTGTCTCCTTTCTTCATTTGAATGTTGTTGTGCCCCTATTGGAGATCCAACTTTATAAATTTCTTAGCCCCCTTAAGACAGTTAATAAGTTCAGTGATAAGAGAAAGGGGGTAATTATTTTTGATGGTCCAGTCATTTAGATATTGATAATCTTGAACCATGCATTTCTTTCCATCCTTTTTTGATACAAAAAAGACTAGAGATATTTGGAAAGAGTAACTTGGGCATATATAGCCCTTCTTGAGTTGTTCATCAACAAATACACAGACTTCTTTTCTCTTCTCTTCTAAGAGTGGATAAATATATTTCTTTTTGAATATGAAGCCTTCTTTAAGCTTGATTTCATGATTTCATGATTTGTATTTAGGTATTTGTTCTGATATTCTTGAAATGGTTGAAGTATCTTCTGTACTGTGGAGGTACTAACTCTTTCACCATCTTCTTAGTGGGCAGAGGTTTCTCTTCTTCCTTCAAGGCCTACAATATGTACATTTCTCAGCATTTATTTATTGGTTTTAACATATAGCATATGGCTGGTGCCAAATGTATCTCTTCTTCTTCTTAAGCTAACATGATTTCTCAGAGTTGAAGAAAGTAGCATGAGCAAGGGCATTGAAAGAGTGATACTTCACCCATCATCTAGTTGATAGTGGGGTTATATTTTTGAAGTCACATATAATTCAAAATGAGTTTGTTGTTGTCTAGACATGTTGCTTCAGTAATGACTTCTTTATAGTGACTCTTGTAGTCAACCACAAGCTTGGTAGTATGGGTGATAGACTCTGCTGCATTCTTTGATTTTTTAGCATTAAATATAGGGATGGGAGAGGAAAATTTTGTAAGAAGAATTCTTTTTTTCTTGATATAGCTTTCATTAATAAATATTCTATTTGCTTCTGAGTATAGAAGGGCCTTGGTAGATTTGTGTGTTACAGTTATTGATTGCACAATGACTGAATAGATAGTGTTATAGTTATTAATTATGCATTTTTACCATTTAGAGTATAAGCAGTGCTCAACCTAAATATGGTTGATTGTTTATGTTTGTAGATGTTGTTACCATGCTCTGTACAAGCCTCAGAGTTCACTGTTTGTGATTCCCAGTTTCTAACAGTGAACTCCAGGTAATGTGTACTTAGTTCATCTCTGTTACAGTTCTATATATTCACTGCTTCATCTTTCTCTATAGTTTCCTTGTTCCCCAGTACATTCCTCCATTCTTCTTTAACTATGTAGAACGTTACTTCATCCTGGTGGTGTTCTCACATTCTGCAGCATTTCTTCCATTATAGTTCTCATACTCTTTACCATCACCTTGGGATGCTTACCACTTCACAGCCGTTTCTCTAGTAACGGCTTAGTTATCCTTCTTCTATCACATTCCATATGATTCTTTCATCATATATCTACTCACTGTGCCCTGTACTGTAATCCCCATTCTTGGTCTATGCAATTATACATAACCTTGAGTCCGCTGCAGCCTCTGCACCATGCCCCTTAGCCCCAAGCACCTTTGAGTTCCCCAAGCACCAAGTCCACTGTCAAACCCTTTGCCCCCTCCAGTAGCAGACTCAGGCTACTCGCGTAACAATCTCAATATAATAGTTTCTAACAGTGAACTCCAGCTAAGTGCATTCCAGCTGTTAACAGGTTATGAGCCCTGCACTTTAACTGCACACCATTTACCATTGTCTTGTGCTTGTTTGCCATCAGAAATTTTCCACTTCTTGGATCCACTGTCAAGACTCTCTGCTTCCTCACTTATTCTGCCTATCCCACCTCACCATATTATCTGAAAACCACCACCACATTTCACCTCTCAATGGCTCCAACTACATCACTTGGAGCAAAGAAATGAAGGCTCTCCTTTGCTCTAAAGGCATCTGATGCCTTGTGGATGGCAAGGAACTCCACTCCACCACCTCTGGACCTGAGCAAACTGCTTGGGACATCAAGCAGGACAGGGCTGCTGGGAAACTCATGCTTAATATTGCCCCAGACCAATAAGTCCATATTAGAGCAGACCAGGATGACCCCACTAAGGCCTGGGCAGCACTGAAGAAGGCTTTCATGCAGCAGAAGACCAGCCACCGCTTTGTGGCCTATGACAAGTTTTTCAGCATTCAGAAGCGGCCAGATGAGTCCCTTCCAGCCCTAGCTGCTCAAGTTGAGAAATCCATGACTCAGATTCAAGATCTGCACAGCACCAGCTTCCATATGAAGACACTGGATGATGAATTGGCCTGTATGGCCATGATTCAAGCTCTTGAACTGGAGTTTTCCTCTTTTACTTCCTCCCTTGCCCTTCTTACAGACCTGAACAAAGACAAGGTCAAAGCAGTGTTCCAAACGGAGGAAATCAATCATTGACCACATCCTGATGTTGCATTATTTATGCCATCAGTCACTTCACTATCTACCACCGCATCTGGGTGCAGATGCATCCCCAACTGGCCCTGCTCCTTCTATGAGAAGCTGGGGCACTGCCAGTGCATTTGCCATGCATTACAGCATGCAAAGAACCACTACAAGTCCTGGAAGCCAAAGGATAGGAAAGTGGACCAATCTCAGTCTGCTAAACCAGCCTCAGAGGCTATAGAGGTTGTTGAGAAGGCCAGAAATGCAAGTCTTCATTCCACTGATCCCACTAATCCATTTTCACCACTCCAACTTGATGCTGACCATGAATGGAATGCAGACTTGGGGGCCACTTCTCATATGACCCCACATCACCACTGGCTGCACAATTATGCGTCAAAACGCATCCCAATTAAGCTGGCAGACAATACTGTGGTGTATTCAGCTGGGGTTGGCTCTGTAGTGTTTCATCCTGTCATTAATGGGAAGAGGTGTAGAGCAGTTGAGTTTAGCAATGTCCTGCATGTCCCAGAACTGCACAATAATCTCCTTTCAGTCCTGTATCTAACTTGGAAGTTATCCTTTGTTGTCCATATCAATGCAATACATATGACATTCTCTCGAGCTCCTGGACCACCACTTTTTGTTGCTACAATCAATAGCAACAATGCTGCATTTCTAGATGGTGAAACTAAGGCTGTTACTGAGTATGCACATCCTGCAACCACTGTTCCACTGGATCTGTCCCTCTGGCATTGCAGATTTGCACATCACAATGCAATTGATGTCAAATCACTCCATAAGCACAATTTGGTGACTGGTATGAAGCTGGATAACAAATCTCTGCCTGATCCCATCTGTGAACCATGCCTAGCTAGCAAAATGCATGCCAATCCATTCCCTAGCTCACAAACTTGTGCTTCTAGGCCTCTGGAACTTGTGCATTCAGATGTACATGAGGTTTCCTATTGCACATTCTCTGAATTCCATTATTGGATCACTTTTATTGATGATTACTCAAGATATTGCTTTGTGCTTCCAATTCATGCCAAATCAGATGTTTTCAGTGCATTTAAGCAGTTTAAGGCATTTGCAGAGAACCAGACAGAGTGCAAAATTAAGACCCTGCGAGATGACAAGAGAGGGGAATATATGAGCAATGCCATGCTGGATTTCACCAATGAATGTGGCATAGAGTGCCAGCACACTGTCCAAGCTTGCCCACAGCAGAATGGGGTGGCAGAAAGCACAAATAGAGTGCTATCTGAGCACATTACAGCCATGTTGAAGGAATCTGGTCTTGCAATGGCATTCTGGGGTGAAGCACTTGCAGCACTGGTCCATGTGTGAAACAGATGTCCTACTGCAGCTCTGCAAAGCACAACACCATATCAACTTTGGCATGAACAGAAACCAGATGTTTCTCACTTCTGGGTCTAGGGCTGCACTACCTATGTGCACATTCAAAAGGACAAAAGAGCTGCACTGCAACCACATTATGAGAAATGTGTGTTTATTGGCTATCCTAATGGCTACAAGGGGTGGAAGTTCTATAACCCAACCACAAAGTGCACAATCATCTCAGAATGCGCTGATTTTGATGAAAGGACTACTCATAGTGGTGTGACTGACACCACTCCAGGCATGACAGACAAGTCATCAGGAGTGACAGACACTAGGCAAAGCATAACAGACAATAGGCAAAGCATGACTGACAAGCCTAATACTCCTTACATCACACAATACACTGGAGATGATGAAGACAAGCTTCCCTCAATTCCTGGTGTTCCACATCCTGGGGGGCACCTAATCCTGATGCAGCACAGGATGCAGAACCCCATACACCTTGTCCTGCTCAGATTCCCTTAATTGATGATCCAATCACCCCCCAACCACTCCTGAGTCCTGAGCCAGTCAGACCAGCTAGTCCCATTGGAATTGGAGCTAGAATGCCATGCAGAAATCACCAGCCACCCAGGAAATGGTGGAAACTCAGTCCAGTGCAGCTCATTGATAATTCTAATGATTCTGATGAAGAAGCAGACATGGCTGCTTGTTTCAGTGCCAATACACCACATCCCAGGTCATATAAGGATGCAATGAAGCGAGATGATGCTCAGGAGTGGACCCAAGCTGCTCTGGATGAATTGGCAGCCCATAAGTCGAATGGCACATGGAAACTGGTGCCCAGACCAAAGAATCAACCAGTAATTGAATCCTGCTGGGTATTCACAAAGAAATATCATGCTAATGGCTCATTTGAGTGATATAAAGGCTGTCTAGTTGCACAAGGCTTCTTCCAGTGCCCTGGATTCAAATACCTTGAGGTCTTTGCCCCCACTGTGTGCTTGCCCACTCTCAGAGTCATTCTGGCACTTGCAGCAATCCATGATTTCCATCTCTGGTCTGTTGATGTCTCAAATGCATATCTGAATGGTGAAATGGACTGTGATGTGTACATGGAGCAGCCAGAAGGATTTGCAGAGGGAAACCCAAGAGATACTGTTTGCTTGCTCCAGAAAGCACTATATGGCACTAAACAGGGTAGAAATCACTGGAATTGCAAGATGTGCACCACTCTTGAATCCATGGGCTTTACCCAGACATATTCTGATGCTGCTGTGTATATCTATGTGCACAGTGATGTCCAGATCATTCTCCCAGTGTTTGTGGATGATATGACATTTGCATCAAAATCTCTTAATGCCATCAAGCAGGCAATCACTGATCTGTGCAAACACTTCAAATTGTGCAATTTGAGACCTACCACTGAGATCCTGGGCATCAAGATTAATAGAAATTGATCCAAGCACTCCCTCATCATCTCCCAGCAGCAGTATTGCATAGACATGCTGTCTAGATTCAATATGAGCAATTGCAAGCCAGTTACCACTCCTATGGAACCTGGTTTGTGTCTGTCACACAATCAGAGCCATAGAACTGCTGAGGAGCCCACATTCATGTGGTCTATTGACTATGGAGGTGCCATTGGATCTCTGCAGTATCTATCTTGCACAACTCACCCTGACATTGCATTTGCTGTTGGCTAGCTCACATCTTTCACATCAGAACCAGGGTGTCGCTCGACTGGCAAATTGTACCAACACACCACACTCATAGTTGTAATATGAGTGTACCCAAAAATGGAAATCTAAGGTAATGCTATGTACGTACTACTACGGACGGGCTAATCTCCAACAAAGGGTATGTCAGGGAACACGCCAATAAAGATCAAAGGACGACCAGGCAGGGGTGAGAGGGCTGCAAGTCCAGTGGGCAAGAGAAACGAGACTCAAAGTCTCATGAGGGCACTGCAAGGAGTCGAAGTGGCAACGAAGGAAGATGAAACATGGAAACCCGAAGGAAAAGACGACCCCGTCACTTAGATCAAGGGGCCCGCTGGACCTTCTGAAAAGGCATGGCGCTGGGAATGGCACGATCGCTTTTGGCTTTGGTTGGCTTTGGTTCTGGCTCCCGATCCTGAATCCCGGATACGTTTCCCTGTCGATCCCGTCCTGTGGTTGGTAGCTGGAGCATACTGATAAACAAAGTGTTGCCTGTCCTTCAACCACCGGTCATACTTATCCCGACCTGCTAGTACCATTTTCTCCGTCGGAACATCTTCGCTGACACTAACAGCATCTCGCATCTCCTTCAAGATTTCAATGAATTTCCTATGCGTGATCTTCTCGTCACGAGGAATGTCCTGGTGCTTGAAGAATTGATAAAGCTCC
>JBBPUB010000441.1:0-14691 GCA_038094415.1 Xerocomus alliaceus
GAATCATGCAGTGATTAAAAGGGCATTGGCTACATGCATTAGAAGATTAGAAGACATGGTGATTACTGTGTAAAAGAATAGCCAAATGGGTTTAGATCTGATTGGGAAGAAGAGTAGAAGATAAGCATGATCAGATAAGATAAAAACAATAAGATAAGATCAAGCAAAAAGTATATGCTAAGTCTGTTTAATGAAGAGTCTACCAGAGACTGTACACAAGATGGCAAGGATTGTCACATCAGGTTGAACACAAGTCAACTTCTGCTAGTATCTTTTTGGTTATAAGGTCCAATGTAAAATTTGTGGTTTCAACAGTGGATATGATAGTGGAAGCAAGGTTGAAGTAATCATCTGGTAGACAAGAGAGAAGGAACATTGCTCAGAAGGGTGGTGGAAGATTAAGACCAGCTTGAGTGAGCTGTTTGAAGGAAGTAGTGATGCTGTTGATGTCCTTGCTGGCATTCCAAGGTCTGATCATAAGTCTAGAGATCTGATGAAAAATGTGGAATTGGCCAGCAAGACCAATGGTTCCAAAAAGGACTTTGATGCAGTCCCAGAGGCATTTAGTCATTGAGACTGGACGTGCTGGATCATCATAGGTCCAGTCAACATTTTGAAGCATGGAATCTTGGATTAAGTTTGAGATAAAGCCATTAACATAGCAATCCAAGAGCTTTCATTTCTTCTGGTCTGTAGGGGTTGTCATATGGGCAAAAGTTATGTCACCATTGACTATTCCCCATATGGAGAATGATTCTAGAACACCACACATACAAATTGACCATATGGAATAGTTGGTCTGTCCCTCTAGGACAGTGATATGATGAAGGGTCTAGTTGTCAATCTTAAGCTTGATAGAGGTGGAAAGGAGAGTGGCCATTGTTTCTATTTAAAAAAGGAGGAGATCTGAAAAGATGTTGTCAGCAATGAAGTTGCAATAGACAGTATGGATGAGAGATGAATCAAAAACAAAAGAATCCAGAGTAGATGATCTAGAAGTGCCATGTGAACCTATTGTCAAAAACCCCTAACTCTGGAGTACTTCACACCACTCCAGAGTTCTTGCCATCCAGGGTCATCCCCCTCCCCTTTCATGCACCAACTCCAGAACTGTTAGAAGCACCCTCAGACCTGGTCCTCAAGGTGCTCTATTTCATTATCAGATCCTATCCTTCATTTAACAGCAGATTAACTGAAACAACCTGAATACACTAGATTGTGCATCCTAAGTACCTCTGAGTATTTCATAAGATCCATCAAGATCTTGAGGTGAGGAGTATAGTGAAAGCTGCAAATAAAACAATAGCAGGGATGACTTGAGCTGATAAGGCCAAAGTTGAGAGACAATACTGGCTCAAGTGTGGAAGACTAGAACCAAGAGAGAAGAGGGGCAAGGCAAGTCAGACTGGATGAGAGATGACTTAGATGAGCTCTGGGCTCTAGACTATATATCCCTGGTCTAGGGGAGCAGTTCTAAGAGAATCCAAGGTAATATTCTAGGGCACTCTCCAAGAGACTAGACTGGAGGGAATTCAGCCATTGTCCTTGGAGTTTATATACTACTCTACTGTTTGTACATGTATTGCTAACCCTAATATCTGATTAGGTATAATGCTATGTCTAATAGATATAAATGCATCTGAAGTAAGAGTCCATATTGTAGCTATCCAATAGCAATAAAGGCATACCATAGCCTCTAGGGTTGAGGGGTATGGATCAACCAATAGTATAACTTCCTGCACTGCCTTCAAGGTGGTGTGATGCTGTGTGCTATGCACATCAAGAGTTTCTTTAATATCTGTGTGTATAGCCTTCAAGACTATGTAGAGTGGCATCCAATAGTGTTAAGGACTTTGCTATAGCCTCTAGGGCTAAGGGTAATATCATATAGGTCCTTCATTTGGAACAGACAAGGTCGTTTGGTGATGCAGGCATCTGCTTTGTCTCTAGCAAATAACTTACACTGGATTTGGTCCATAATGATTATTCCATCTGCAAATTCTGCCATTAGGTCCTTGTTATACATTACATCACCTCATCAACTCTGGCATAATTGTCTGGGACACCCATCTCACAATGCTCTTCATCACACTCTTACTCAAACAAAGGGCATTCCACCTCTTCCAAAGGATTCTCTTACTATTTGTTCTGGCTGTTTATAGGGAAAACAACATCAATGCTCCTTTTCTGACTCTTTGAAGCATGCTACTTGCCCACTTGGTCTGGTTTATACCAACCTTATTGGATCTTTACCAGTTGAGTCTCGCTCCCACACATGATACATTCTTACTTTCATCAATGATCATTCTGGATATGCCTTGCTAGTGTATGTCTGAAAGAAGTCTGCTGTCTCTCAGCATTTCTACAACATGGTTTCTTAGGCAGAGTTTGCTATGGGTCTTACTCTTTCTTTCATACATTTGGATCATGGGGGGGAATTTATTGGATCTTCTCTGTGTGATTTCTTTACTGAACATGATATCACACATTAGACTTCCATTCCTCATACTCCACAGCAGAATGGCCATGCAAAGTGGTTCAACTGCACTTTTCTTAAGAAGGCTGAAGCAATTCAGCACCATGCTTGTCTTTCAAAATCCTTTTGGCAAGATGCTGCTGAAACAGCTGTACATCTCTATAACAGACAACCCATGAGGTGTCATAAATGGAAGACACCAATTGAGGTGTTTAAAGGTGATAAACCTGATGTATCTTATTTCAGAGTCTTTGAATGTTGTGCTTTTGTTTTTATTCCCTCAAATTAGCAACAAGACAAGTTATCTTCTAAATTTGAAGAGATGATTTTCATTGGATATAAACCAAATATTAAAGGGTATTGTTTTTGGTCATCCAAGAAGAGAAGAATGATAGTTTTCTCCACAGCTATATTTGATAAAGAAGTATTTCTGTATTGTCTCAAAAGTCAAGAAGACAGACCAGTTCCTATTCCACCTGAAGCAGAAGAAATTTAGAAAAACTTGGATGCAAATGACAACCCTATTGACAGGTTTTCTCAGAGAAATCTGAAACTCTCTCAAGAATATCTTATATCTGTACCTTTATCAAGGATGGATCCTCAATACTATGATCCTCCAGACTCTCCTTATAATTCCATTTCATGGAATCCTCCATTATTAAATTCTTTCATACCACCACCTTCCAGTTATTCTCATTCAGAACAGAAACCTTTTTCACCAATGAAACAATCTCAAAAGTGAGTACAATCTGATTCTGGACATCACAGCTCATTATCAGTTCATCATCAACACAAGAGATATCTTTCTTCTGAAGAAATTCAAGAAGGACATTAACTCTTGTCTAACTCATTTGAAGAATGAACTTCTACCAGACCACAAGTCTGGTTACCTTCTAGACAATCTCCCTCTGAATCCTTACTGGAATTTAGATCACTTCCACATCATCATTGACCTTCAATGTATGACAGAGCTAATATCAGACCACTAGTAATCCAGAGATTTTCAACAGAGTATCTGTGTCTCATATTATTCCAGACAATGCTTATGGCAACGGAAGAGCTGTTGAGATAGAATGTGACATTAATCAAGGACTGGATACAATTCAGGAGGAATTATCTTCTATAATGATTGATCAAGCAGCATCTACAAATAAGAAAGAAGACTTGGGACAGATGTATAGCAACAAGTGGATACACACCCACTTATCTTATGTGGTGACAGGCTCCCTTCCAAAGCAATTCAGGGATGTTCTCAAGATGACTAAGAAAGAACAGGAATCCTGGTATCTTGCTATGAAAGAAGAAATGAAGTCAATGAAGGAGTGACATATCTGAGATCTAGTGGACCTACCTAAGGGGCATTGTTACAATCCTATATATTCACCACTTTATCTTTTTGCTCAGTTTCCTTATTCCTCAGTACGCTCCGCCTTTCTTCTTTGAGTATGTAGAATGTTACTTCATTCTGGTTGAAATGGCAGAACCCGGATGGGAACTTGAACCGGCTCTACTACAACTATTAGCTAAAAAGGAATAGGGACTACTAACTCATTCTGTTGAGGAAAGAGTTGAGGACGGCAAAGTGGCTTTGTAGTCGAGTTCTGGAGAAGACCAAGAGACTAGACTGGGGATCTACCCAGCGTCGTCCTTGGGGTTTATATACTACTATACTATTTGTACATGTTTGTCTTACCCTAATACCTGATTAGGTAGAATGCTATGTCTACGCAGTAGGGCTACGACTAAGGTAAGAGTCCATGTTGTAGCTATCCAATAGCAATAAGGGCGTACCACAGCCTCTAGGGCTGAGGGGAGCGGAAATGAATAACATGTTTGATACTGCGGATGGCAGATCAAATGGAAGAAAAGCTGCAGCAGCAGTAATGAACTGGGCTGTGCCATAGCCATGCACAGCACGGAAATGAAAAGAATCACGCGGTGATTAAAAGGGCGTTGGCTACATGCGGTAGAAGTCTAGAAGAACCACGGTAATGACCATGTCAAAGAATAGCCAAATGGAGATAGATCTGATCGGGAAGAAGAGCAGAAGATAAGCACGATCAGATTAGTCATGAAAAGATAAGATAAGATCAAGCAAAAAGTATATGCTAAGTCCGTTGCGATGAAGAGTCTACCAGAGACTGTATACGAGACGGTAAGGATCGTCACACTGGTGGTGTCATCACGTTCTGCAAGCCTTCTTGCTTTATAAGCTTCTTATCTTCTACTGTTACTTTGGGACGCTTATCTCTCTCTGCAGCCATTTCTCTCACAATGGCTTAGTATCCCCATCTTCCTTCACCTTCTCTACACTTCTTTCGATATCCTTTATATTCTAAGTCATGTATTGTAGTCTACATTCTTGGTCTACGCTATATCACGTAACCTTGAGTCCGCTGCAACCTCTGCACCGTGTCCCCGAAAGCCTTGAGCACCACTGAATCCCCAGCTTCCCCCCCTGAAGTTCCTGCCTAGGTCCATCCCTGTATCCTTCATTCCAAGAAGCAGACTCAGGCTACTTGCGTAACAGGCATCAACCCATCAAAGTGAGATAGGTATTTGCACAGAAAAGTGATGGCTGACAAAAGGCTCACTTTGTAGCCAAAGGCTTTACTCAAGTTTTTGAAATAGACTATGAAGAAACCTTCTCACCAGTCATAAGGTTTGAAACTGTTCACCTTGTACTCTTCCTAGCTGCTATCCATGATTGGGATATTGAAGCACTAGATGTTAAAATAGCATTTCTGTTTGGAAAACTGGATAAAGAAATTTATCTTACATAGCCAGAAGGCTTCATAGTTAAAGGACAGAAAACCAAGGTCTGCTGATTACAAAGATTGATTTATGGGCTTAAACAGGCTGCCCTTCAATAGAACAAGCAGCTTCATAAGTCACTCCTGGACATGGGCTTCCAATGCCTTTATTTAGAATCAGAAACTTATGTCAAGATAATAGGATTAGTAATCTTGATTATCCTTATCTACATTGACGATGCTCTTTTTATTGGTAGTAACAGAAAGCTCCTTTGCTCTCATAAGAAACAGTTTATGAAGAAATAGGAATCTAGAGATTTGAGAGAAGCTAAGGAATATTTAGGGATGTGAATCACTTGAGATCACAAGAAATGAACCATCACCTTGGACCAATGTGTCTATGCTGAAAAAGTAATTAAAAGATTTTCTATGCAAAACTGCAAGAACATTTCTACTTCTCTTCCTACTGGCTACAACCCAAAACCAAATGTGAATCAATCAAATGATTCACTTCATTCTCGATATCAATCTGTCATCAGATCTCTTCTCTATATTATGCTTGGAACTCCTCCAGACATCACATATGCCATAATCAAGATGTCTCAATTTTCTACAAATCCTACTGAAGATCATTTGCAGAGAGCATTACATATCATGTGCTATCTTTGTACAACAAAGGACCTTTGCCTTCAGTATATGGGAACAGGACCTAATAATGGTCTTGTTGCATATTATGACACTGATTGGGGAGGCAATGTGGAGACATCTAGATCTACCACTGAATATGTAGTCTTTCTTGCAAATGGAATTATTTCTTGGATATCTTGAAGACAGAAGAGAGTTTGACTTTCCTTTACTGAAGCAGAATATTGTGGAATGACAGAGTGTGCTAAATAACTCCAATGGATCTGAAATTTCTATGAAGAACTTGGATTCATTCTTTCTTCTGTGTTTATATGTGTTGATAACCAAGATGCAATATTCTTAGCCTCAAATCCTACTCAAAAAGGACATAACAAACATGTCAGGTGAGATGAACATTACATCAGAGAAGCAGTTGTAGAGTTTAAGAAAGTGGAATTGTTTTATGTTTCTACTAACTCTCAACTTGCTGATATGTTCATAAAGAACCTTAGCAGAGATAAATTTGAGGGTGGATGAAAGGGCATTTGTATGATTTCTTATTCTTCTTCATAACATTCTCAGTGAGGAGAAGTGTTGGAATTTACATTTTCTTATTAAATAATTCTTATTCTGATTATAATCCTTCTAGACCATGTCATGTGATTTTCATGTGATCTGTTGCAGAACATGGTCTATTTCCACTATCTATTGTTATGACATCATAGATAAGAGTTCTTATTGCTATTTGCTAGCTATACTAATACCTTGACACTTATTCCATGACATTCCCTGACATTCTCTGGTACTTACCAGTTTTATCCTTACTGTATATACATACAAACATATCTTCTACAGTATATAAGGGCTAGATAGTAAGCTATGCTCAGTAGCCCAGTACACACATACATTTATCTCTTCTATTGAGTTATACTCCAGAATCACTATCTCTTCTATTCTCTCTTAATTGCCATTCCAATTCTCAAACCAACCAAGTAAGTTTCCTACTTGGTTTAAGAACCTCTTCTTCCCATGTGCATTGAGGTAGCTTTGCTATTTCAATATGAGGTAGCCTTGCTACTTCAATATCCTACTAGTCTCTCATATATTCTCAACAATAACATGACGATCACAATAATATGTCCACTACAATGTTGTCAATGATATGACAGCATGCCCATGCAACAACAACCCCCCTCTCCCAGCTTCCTTGAACAATAGTACATTCAACATGAGTATACCTATGAGGATTCCTACCTAGAAATGCATAGAAAAGGCATCTGCCAATGCCAGACAATGTACAATATATACTTAATTTACTTGCTGTTTATACTAAATAAACACATTACAATTTCTAAATGGTGGTCAAATCCATGTTGTCAACTGGTTATATGGGTTGCGATCAGTAGATCTCAGGACAAACACCCTAGAATGAAAGAAGCCACAGAACTCTGCAGGGTTAGGACAAGATGTTTGGTTAACTATGAAAAATGGTATATGACTTGACATGACCACACCTTTTGTTTATATGTATTTGATACTTATGGTGACCTTTATAATGGGTTTATTATCTCTTGTTAGCACACTATGAATTTTTAAGCACCTATACCACTTTCCCCAAATCCATTTCCTCTAAGTGCATTTCATACTGCATACAAGCAATGTGTTGACCTCAAGGCCAAAGATGATGAATTGCCTAGTGTCAAGCCTTATTCTTGACCTGTTGTCTATGCTCACCTTTTTGGCCATTTGTTGCACTTGGCACCCACCAGTAATGCTCAAGGATAACTTCAGTGAGAGATCACCTTATTCAAGGATGACACTGCACTCATGCAATTAGCTGAAGTATATCTAAGGGATTTTCTCCATGTATGTAGATATTAGTCTTTTTCTTTTTGCCCCTAGTTGATTATTAATGTTTTTCTGTAGTTAAACATAGCAGAGGACCAACCCCACCCCCATTCCAGCATCCATCCTGCCTATCATTTGAGGAAGCTTGTGATTATTCCCAGCTTCTAATGGGTGAGTGTAAATTGGACCATCATACTGCTCATACCACTATGCATTCTTATCCAGTTCAGTGCCCATCTTCACTAATATATTGTATAAGCAATGGAATGTGATAACTATTGTTGCATGATTACTGGTTGGAAGGATTGGCAACATGGTGGTTCCACAGATGTGGAAGCTGCACACATTATCCCTCAAGCAACAAACAAAAATATTGATCAAGACAAAAAAGGTGGTACTTAAAGAGTGTTTCTCTTCCATCAATTAATAACCCTACTACAGCTGCACCATTCTGCTGGGGTATGGACAGTCCTATCAATGAACCATTACTACCACCTTCTTTTTGATAACCTTTGTCTATGGCTCAAGCCTGTTAAAGTTTGTTTACTGTCTATATCCACTTCTCTATCTTGATATGTTTTTACAGGGTGTTCCACACATGTATGATGTGCATGTAGCCAAAGAAAACATGAAGGTTGATCAGAGAATTCCTGAACATGTGACTTTCTCCATGACAAAGACTCATGCTCTTCCCAATCATGAATACTTGGTGCTTCATGCACTTTGCTGTGAGGTTGCATGGATGTCTGGGGCTACAGAATATCTCACAGACCTTGAAAGAAGGATGGACAATATGAAGGTCTTAGCCAATGATGGCTCAACTGCAGAGCTTTTGTCAAGAGTGCTGGCACTGGTTGAAGTCTGTTGATTTGTATGTTATTGTGCAATGTATTACTAGCAACAATTATCATTGATATGTTTATGTTCATCATAGTGAACATGGAACATAAAGATAGCTACAACCTGTGGATACTGGAATGAGTGGGACTTGGACCATCTTCATAGAAGTGCAGCATAACAACCCCTCCATACTGGGTTAAAGTGTATCATGTGCATGTCAAATTCCATGTGTAGTGTAATTGATTTGTAAACACCCAGGGACAGCCACATGATTGAAACCATTGACAAAGCAAATGAAATGGTGCTTATTCAGAGTGAATGTGTTTATCACCATTGTATTTTAGATTTTGTAGATGAACAAGGAGATGATCTTTGAGCTTTAGAACAAAATCCTAGAAAAAATGGTCATTACAGAAATACTCATAAGTAGTCCAAAAGAAACTTACTTTAATTGCTAGATTACTCAAACATTCAGCCAAGAGTGCAGCCAGACTGACCACATGATGGATGTTAGAAGCAAGATGGTAATGCTATAATAGGCTCATTAAAGCAATGCCTTCCTTAGAATTGGTCTCTAGGAAAGTGAATTTGTTTAGGATCTACTTCATAGTCTATATAGGTCAGGCATTTTTTTGCTTTGAGAGCTGGCCCACTGGATCTTGCTTGTTAATACACCAAATAAAATGCCTTTAACTGATAATGTGCAAGTTTCCTCTGGTGAATGCCTATATTCATTGGTCAGTCACAACACTTTATTCTGCTTACACCTATGATCTGGATTATATATGAATTGGTTGTTTTCATCAATAGAATTGTACACTGAGCAACAAAACCAATTCAATATTTGTACCATCTTGATTGATGAGTGAATATCTAGGAAACCATTAATGCTGGACTCATAAACCTAGGTATCATTAGAAAGTCCTAATCAGAGGCTTTTTAAAAATATATACATTACTTAGATAATTCCTACTATACTAGGAAATATCATCAAGTTAATCAAGGGTACTCATTGAATCAGTTTTGTTGCTAATATAAAAAGTATCATAAACTAGTATGAAGTATATCCTTCTTTGGCCTTGATGACTTCCTAAACCCTTCTAGACATACTTTCAATCAAATCCTAACACTGGCCCACCTCAATCTTGTACCATTCTGCTACAATCCTTTCCCAAAGTTCCATTACTCCCTTAGATGGCTTAGGATACTCTGCTAGCTTTTTTTTGAGGATAAATCAGAGATATTCTATGGGGTTAAGATCTGGAGACTGAGCAGGCCATACCATGACCTCAAATCCATGGTCCTCAAGCCATTCCCTAGCCTTTTTACTAGTATGCTTGGGGTTATTATCTTGCTGAAAGATAATATCTCCTAAAGATTTTTCATAATCTGTTAGAGTTTGTTGGAGCTCATCCTCCAAGATCTGTATATAAAGGTTAGCATTCATCTTACCATCAATCTTGCAAGCCATTTCAACCCCTTTTCAAGTCATACAACCCCACATCATCACTGATCCTCCTCCAAACTTGATAGTATCCTTCACCAACCTATCACTGAGGCTCTCTTCTGCCTTTTTCCATGCCCACTTCTTGCCATCTGAGCCAATGCAATTAATCTTGGTCTCATCTGACTATATAACAGATTTCCAGTCCTTCACAGTCCAATACTGGTGACTCAGAGCAAAGTCTAGCTGCTTTCTTCTATAATGTTGAGAGAGCAAAGGACATTTCTTCTTCACCATAGCCTTCATTCCAGCTTTTTTGAGATGTCTTCTAATAGTCTGGGAAGAGATAGAGTGGTTCTTAATATCCTGGAGTATCTTGGTGACTTGAACAGCATTCTCAACCTTTCCAGTTCCAATAAAACAAATAGCATAATGCATGTCAACAGAAGTAATGATGGATGGATGACCACCAGAGGATTTGGGCAAGTTAGGCCAGTATTCAGAGCAAATCCTACTGATAGTAGATTGGCTAAGACCAGTAGAATGGGCAATTTAATGGGTTGAATAATGTAATTGAAGAAGAAAGATGATATGAGTAGTTTGCTCAATAGAAAGAGATTTCATGATGATGGAAGTGGAAAAAGTGAAGGTGTTTTGATGTGTTTGTACCATGTTGAACTTATGATATGTCACATGGCCCATGACTTATGTAATATCCTATCTTGACATGTAGTTTTAACATTTTAAAGTGTCAGCAACAAAACTAATTCAATGAGTACTCTTGATTAATTTGATGATATTTCCTGATACAGTAGGAATTACCTAAGCAATGTATATATTTTTGGAAAGCCCTTGATTAGGACTTTCTAATGATATCTAGGTTTATAAGTCTAGCATCAATGGTTTCCTAGATATTCACTCATCAATCAAGATGGTACAAACATTAAATTGGTTTTGTTGCTCAGTGTAATGGTGGTGAGGAAAATAATGATTAAAAGGGTGATGATGAATCCAAGTCTGAGGTTGATGCTATGCATGGATGGGTCTGGTTACCACAGTTGATGGAGGCATTTGTAATTTGTCAGTATAATGGTGGTGTAATGGAGATTACCCTCTAGTTCCCAACTGTTTTCTTATGGTGTATAGCCCTTTCATTTGATTAGATATCTGTAGTGGCCAGAGGATCCCTTGTGGGCTAGAATTGCTTCAACTTTGTATTTCTCATCATTATCTATTATTTCTAGTGGGAGATTTAGGAACATGGAGACATGTGCTTCAGTCTGTTTAAATGGGGATAGAAGGGAGGTGTGGAGTGTGTTATAAATTCTCTAAGACTTGGGAAGCTTGAGGCGGTAGACAAGAGGAAAGAGTACTTGTGTAATCTCCAATGGTTTAACTTGTTTTGGTAAGAGTTTTCTGAATGGAAATGGAATATGTAGATGAGTGGCCTCCAACTATATCCAATCACCAGTTTTTCAGGGGGTAAACTTTCTGGTGTTATGTCTGGTTATTGTTATGATTTCTTATTCACACTGTCATACCTTTCTCATCTCTGTCACAGTTCCTCAGTACATTCTTTCAACAATCTTTGATTACAAAGATCTCCATTTCCTCTTGGTAATGGCTCCTCATTCTGTAGCCCTTCTTTTCTTATCTCCATAGCTTTTCTTCATTATCTTTACCATTGTTCTGAAACACTTACTACTCTGCAGCCATCTCTCTAATGATGGCTTAGTTGTCCTACCTTCCATTACATTCTATGGGCTTCCACCATAGCTTATATACCTCTGCTCCTTGTACTATAGTTCTCCATTCTTGGTCTAAGCTAATACACATTGTCTTGAGTCTACTGCAGTCCCTGCAGCATGCACCTTCTTCACCACAGCACCTCTGATCCTCTGGTATTCTCATTCCCAAGTAGCAACTCAGGCTACTGGCATAACAAATATACCTACATAATTCATCCTATATTAGAGGTTTGTACTGGTGTATTTTTGAGAGCTGCCATAAACAGGTCCTTGTAAGAGGCATTTTTGACTACATAAGCATTATGCTCTGTTGATGGGCATCCTCCAGTGCCCCTCAGATTGTGATGAAAAGAACTTGATTACTAAAAGTTTTCTTTCAGGGCAAAAGAAGTAAGAGGTTGAAAAGGTGCCATCAATCATTACATTTCAAGTTCAACCAAAAAATAGATATAAGTCTAAAGAAAGCTAGGGTGAAAACTATCTATGAATCAAAGTAGAAGTTACCATCCCAGAAGTTGTAACTGTCTGCCCAAGTAGTGATGTTTTGATCTGTATGAAGTACAAATGAAGCTCTCTTCCCCTTGTAATCAAGATTGAAATGTGTGGCTTTAGCAGACCTGAAAACAACCACATCCCCACTATCTAATTCTAATACCAGTCCCTATTCAATGAGCACCAACTCTCCACCTTTGAAATTACCAATAGGAATAACAAGGCAGACATTTTTGTCCATGGTATTCAGGTGAGCCTCTGAGCAAATATTCAAATTGATGACAGGGAATAAAAAGGGGGGTACAGGACCTTCATACCCCCCTGGAAGTGAATCTGACAACTTCATAAGCACATCATAATTCTCTGACAGATGATCTGTCATCTGAAAACATCTGCAGTAAGCTTCATAAAACTAATAAGCATAATGCACTCACCAACTTAGTTACCCAAGTGAAGATGTTGTCAAAGGCTTGAAGCAACTTTTGATATCTCTCACAATGCTTAAACATTTCTGCTGAACCATATGGTGTCATCTGGATGTGGTTGATATGTTTCTTATACAATCACAGGCAATGGGGATGAATGATAGTAGGGGCATCAACACCCTGTACATGCATTATATCAGCATATGAGAGATGATTCATGAACAATACCCACCATAATAGCATATCTATTGTAAATTGCAAAATGAACTGTTTCAAATGGTTTGGATGTCTCTTTACACATGTCATAGCTGGCAAGCACAGAATCTCCATCAAATGCTTTAACAAACCTCTCAGTGAGCATGTTCTTCAAGTGAGGGGGCATCTGGCTAGATACAGAGACCACCAGACTTCCATCAGCATTCCTAATCTTAAAACTTTGACTACTAATATATTAGGACTGAAAAAGCCCATTAGTGCATCACTACTCACAGCAGCATACTGCTGATAGGGACATGAAGATAGAAACCAGGAGCCTTGAGTCCATTTGAATAGAAGGTGTTAAGCTGTATGCCAGGTCAGTTCTGAGCAGTTCTTTAGATATAAACAGAAACTATGCCTTCTCTTGTAATTGATATAAATCCAGGACAGCAGATGCCTATAATGCAAGATGCTGCTCATATTGTGTCCACTGGATGTTTTCCTCACCTGTGACACCATCTCTGGGACCACACTTATTCTCTATGTGATAGCAGTTAAAATCAGTCTAAATCTTAAGGGAGACCATTGGCTGTTGCAAGTTATCCAACCAATTCTCATCAGATGGATGTTGTTCAACTATCAAATTGTTGCCAGTAGCAATGTTCTGGTCAAACACCAACCAGGCAGCATGGTCTCTATCAGATAGAGATAAATAGCTTGCTATGTATATAAGCAGAAGTATAGACACATGGGCAACAACACTCACCAATGTTTAATGAAGTCAAATAATTTGTCTGAAACAGCTATGTTGGTGCAATCTAGATATAAAGGAAGACTGTAAAGTTTCACAAATTCCTGGCAAAACATGCCAGGGCCCATAGTAATGGGCACCAATTGACTTAGATGCCAGAGCATTGGAATGATATGATTCTTAATAAGACCTGGTGTTCCTATGTATAGCCTTGAGTCTAACCCTAAGAAGGTAAAAAGAGCTGGGGCTTACTACATGTTGATGGATTCCATAACATCTTTCCCACCTCCCAAGATACTTGAGCTTCTAACCCAGCTGCCATAGCTCACAAGTCTATCACTGCAATTAAAAGCAATAGATAAAATGTTTCACCATTAGCAAGATGTACAAATTTATGTCCAGTTTGAACCCATTTGTAGAATGTTGAGTGTAACAGACCATTCTTTAGCTTATGGACCTTGCTGTAGAAGATGTCATTGACATCTTGAAGATCAGTGGTGGCAATAAGGCTGTAAGGTGGTTAAGTATGCATCAATAATAGACAATACAATTGAAAAGTTGAACAATGACAAACCTTTGACATTTCATCACTAATTGAACATAAACCAGCATAACAGCAAAGTTGCTTTGGCAGCCCTGGACCATGGCAGGGAGAGAGTCACCAACAGCTCACTGCCACTCAACCATGCCAACTCTCAGTTCTTTAGCTCACAAAGCAGCATTTTCAAGGTTGGCACCAGCAAGCATAGCAATAAACAAGTGAGCTGTATGGTTCCCAGAAGGAGCAGTGTAGGCTGCCTCAATGAATTAGGGCACACATTTTTTATATAAAGTTGCCACTATAATCTATTTGTGCATTCAAAGCTAAAATGGCAGAAACTCAAAGACTTGAACCAGTACTACTACTTAAAACTACTCTTAGTAAAATGAAGATTAGAAAAGTACTAACTTGCTGTGGTTAGCAGAGAGTTGAGGGGCTTGAAGCTTAGAAGTTGAGTTCTAAAGAAGACCAAGAGACTAGACTGGAGATCTACCCAGCATCATCCTTGGGGTTTATATACTACTATACTGTTTGTACATGTATTGCTAACC
>JBBPUB010000444.1:0-14638 GCA_038094415.1 Xerocomus alliaceus
CTGATTGTGCTTATCTTCTGCTCTTCTTCCTGATCAGATCTATCTCCATTTGGCTATTCTTTGACACGGTCATTACCGTGTTCCTTCTAGACTTCTAACGCGTGTAGCCAACGCCCTTTTAATCACCACGTGATTCTTTTCATTTCCGTGCTGTGCATGGCTATGGCACAGCCCAGTTCATTACCACTGCTGTGGCTTCTCTTCCATTTGATCTGCCACCCGCAGTATCAAACGTGTTATTCATTTCCATTCCCCTCAGCCCTAGAGGCTGTGGTACACCTTTATCGCTATTGGATAGCTACAACATGGACTCTTACCTTAGTCAGAGCCCTACTGCATAGGCATAGCATTCTACCTAATCGGGTATTAGGGTTAGACAAACATGTACAAATAGTATAGTAGTATATAAACCCCAAGGACGACGCTGGGTAGATCCCCAGTCTAGTCTTTTGGTTTTCTCCAGAACTCAACTACTAAGCCACTCTCGCCACCTCAACTCTTTCCTCAACAGAACAAGTTAGTAGTCCCTATTCTTTTTTAGCTGATAGTTGTAGTAGAGCCGGTTCAAGTTCCCAAGAGGGTTCTGCCGTTTCATTAGACTAGACTCTTATTCTTTCTAGTGACCCTCTCTTCTACAGGACCAGTACTAATGAGTGCTAGTGTCCTTCCCCCAGTTTCACCACTCCCTTTGTCCCTTCATCGTCGGTCGCCAATGGGCAGAGCCGAGAGAAGTGCAAGAACCGGCCGCACAGGTCCCAGAGGGTGGGAACAGATCAGAGTCACCTGCCACAGCCTTTTTACGAGAGTTAGAGGCTTCTTTACCAGGCTTCCCCCATCAGGACTCGATCGTCAGAGATACGATCAACGGAGATCTGAGAGAAGAGATCGGCTGCGAAGAGAGTACATCGCCAGCCACAGATGTGAAGGAAGAGGACATAATCGTCTCTCTTATAGTATCCACCCCTATGAAAGAAGAGAGAGAAGAAAACAGCCCCGACCTCCTCCTTCCTCCTACCCCCAACTCAAACGACTGCAGCCCGGGTCTGAGTATTATAGACATCGCCGATCAGTTACCACTGTGTCAGCTGCCCTCAGAAGAAGAGAGGGGATTTTACGCTTTAGCTTCGACGGTACAGGCCGATTTCTATAGTCGGACTTTTAACCTTCCCAAAAGAAGAAGATTGGAAGGTTGGTCGGAGTACGAGTTTGAAGAAGCACCTGCAGCACCGCCACCGCCTAAGAAAAGGCAATGCCGACAGTATCGGCAGGAGATAAAAAGGGGAATAGAAAGAGGCAGTAGGATCGGATTACAAGATATCCCACAGCGCTCTTACAAATATTGAATGCAATTAATTGTTATTCTCCTCTTCTTCAGTCTGACTTTTTACATCATCACAATCTACTTCCTTAGGTGGATTGCCAAATACACAACAGACTCGCAAGTACCAATCCTCTTCATAGGAAACCGAAGTCGAACCTTTAGAACCCCTTACTCTGCCTTCATAGGAGTAGTCCCCGCTATCAATGCAACTTCAGACGGTTGGATCTTTGGAGAAGGATTCCAACAACGACCCCACAACTATCAACACTATTAGATGATTTCAACGTTTGAACTCATCCTCGCCACATTTATCGGAATTTTCCTAACCTGCACCCTCGTCATCTATTGGATCATAAAACTTGTTGTGGATCGCAACGCACCTATACTCGCAGTAGTACACGCCTATAGGACCGAAGAAAATCCTTTTGGAATAAGCTTTGGCATAGTAAGCCCGACTAAGGCCTCCAGAGATAATTGGAGATACCATGGAGGTTGGTTTAACGAGAATGACTGGCACGTTCCAGAATTAGTAAGATCAGATTGGGAAGACAATAACGCCACTATCGCCGCATTTGATTAAATAACAATGGCATTATCCAAGCACCTCATTCATGCACTGGATGCGCTAGCCGGATCTAGTAAAAATGATCTATCCCAATTAGGGATTCATCTTAAAGAATATCTCGATATACATAGCCGGGCTATGGAACAAATATTACGCGAAAATAGGAAATTGCGAGACAATATCCTAGAAATGGAAGAACAAGTAAAGACAGGCCCCTCGACCAGTGGAGGAGGGCCCCACATAACCAAGATCGTAGCAGATCCAGGAAAGTATGATGGTACAAGAGGAAGGAAGTTTGAAGAATGGTGGATGAAAGCCCAAGTATGGAGACAGGAGAACTTGGGAGCTCTAAAAGGAGAAGCAGGCGTAAAAGCCATACTATCACGAATGACCAAGGGAGATGCTGGAGCATTCGCATGTGCCCATCTGAACAAAATCCTAAAAGGGGATGAAACAGATTGGCCGGAGTTTAAAAAGCTTATCGAACTTCATTTCTGTTTAACTAATGAAAAGGAATGGGCTAGAAGACAGATCAAAAATCTGAAACAAACCGAGAAAATGACGGTAGCCCAATACCTTATCAAATTGGAAAATTATTTAGCAACAGCCGAATATGACGGAGATCGCATCTTGCAAATCATGGAAAGGAACATGAATCAAGAAATGGTCAAATATCTCTTTTTGCAAGATGGCCGATACAAAGACTGCACTACATTCATGACTAAAGTAAAGGAATACAGAGAACGGCAGGAACTTCTAGGGTTCATCCGACGAGGAACCACAGACTGAATCGCTAGACCCATAAAAGATCCCAACGCCATGGACGTAGATGTCATCCAAAAGGGGCAAAGATCCTTGAAGTGCTTTAATTGTCAGGGACCTCATATCACATCAAAATGTCCGAAACCTAAAAAGGCATGTGAAAAATGTAAATTCCTCGGTGGAGGACACGCAAAATGGTGTGCTATGGGGAGACCCTCTAGAAACATCAGAGAAATGAACTCAGAAGAAACACAGGAGACGTCAGGAAAGGGAAAAGAGAGAGATTGGAGTAAGTCTATTGCAGGAATGGGTTTTGACGAAGCCTGTGCCTGGTTCCAAGATTATGAAACAATTTCCAAGAAGGGAAAAGATTAGGGCAACCCCCTAGATCTGGGAAAGGAGGAAGCCCAAATCGATACGCTATTCTGGAAATAGAAGAAACTTTATCTTTGCTGACAAGCAGGTCTCATCTAGACGATGAGCTTGGCCGGGGTGTAACACCGGTGCTTGATTCGCATATAACCACGAAAGAGAAAGTTTTCCCAGAAGTAGTGGAGATAAGAAGTATGGAAACTTCTACTCCCACCTCTGATCAGAAACGACGAGATGTTCACACCATGTATCCAGACTTAACTGAAGCAGATCTTGACGATCTACTACCCGACTCAAAAGAAACAGAGTTTCACTTCCTAAAAACTTTAAATCCAAAGAAGGATATAGTTCTACCCATAAAGATCACCCCGAAGATAAATATACCTTTTACAAAAACATCCACCCTCCTAGACTCTGGAGCAAACGCGATCTTCATTGATCAAAGTTTTGCACAGCGTCTTCATTTACCTTTAACCCCTTTGAGACACCCCATAGCGGTGTATAACGCTGATGGAACCTTGAATGCAGCAGGAAAGATTATGCATAACTGTCAGCTTGTTATGGAATACGAAGGTCATCATGAGAAATTGACAGCAGAGGTCACTGATTTAGGAAAGTTCGAGTTTATTCTGGGATATGAGTGGTTACAGCGCCACAACCCCGATATAGATTGGACTACTGGATCGGTCAGATTGACAAGATGTCCCCAACACTGTCAAAATCTCCAACAAGGTGATTCCACCCCAAGCAAGTTTTTACAGATGCTTCGAAAAAAACAACTTGACCAAAGCTATCATGTGTATCATTGGATAAATTCCTTAGAAAGGAATACGGAACAACAGAAAATTCTCGAAAAGGTACAACCGAAAGAAATACCTCCTGAGCAACTAGTTCCAAAAGAATATCACGATTATCTTACGGTCTTTTCAAAGAAGGATTCCGAGAGAATGCCTTTATGAAAACCGTGGGATCATGCAATAGAATTGCGAGAAGACTTTAAACCCTGAAAAGGAAGGATTATTCCCCTATCTATAGACGAACAAGAAGAAGTCACGGTGTTCCTAGATGAACAAATCCAAAAAGGATATATCCGTCCTTCCAAATCTCCGCAAACTTCTCCCATATTCTTTGTTCCAAAGAAAGATGGTGGTAAACGAATGGTACAGGATTACCGTTATCTCAATGAACATACCGTCAAGAACAATTACCCTCTTCCACTAATCTCCCAACTTGTGGACAAGTTGAAAGATGCCAAACTATTTACCAAAATGGATCTGAGATGGGGATACAATAACGTACGCATCAAAGAAGGAGATGAATGGAAGGCTGCCTTTGTATGCTTCCGAGGAGCATATGAACCTCTCGTGATGTATTTTGGATTATGCAATTCTCCCGCCACTTTCCAAGCGATGATGAATAAAATCTTCGCTGACATGAACGATGTGGTAGTGGTCTATATAGACGATCTATTGATCTTTACAAAAACAGACAACCAGGAAGAACACGATCAAATCGTGCTAGAAGTATTACGAAGACTAAAAGAGAATGACCTCTTTGTGAAAGCCCCTAAATGCCGCTTTCGTGTTACAGAAGTAGATTTTCTTGGCATGATTGTAGGAAGGAACAGCATTTCTATGGATTCAAAGAAGGTAGAGGCTATTATGCAATGGCCCATTCCCTCCAACGTCAAAGGAGTACGAAGCTTCCTAGGATTGGCCAACTTTTATCGCTGATTCATTTCTGATTTCTCAAACATGGCTAGACCACTTAACAATTTGTTAAAGAAGGAAACTCCATTTGAATGGGGTACCAGTCAACAAAAGGCATTTGAAATGCTTAAAAACTCATTCATTACAGCTCCAGTTTTAGCCTATCCCGATATAGATTGTGAATTTCGCTTAGAAGCAGACACCTCAGACTACACCACAGGAGCAGTGCTCTCCATAAAGAAGGATGACAAATGGCACCCTGTCGCTTATGCTTCACATAGTATGCAACCTGCAGAGTGAAACTATCCCATCTCTAATAAGGAGATGCTCTCAGTCATCAGAGCTTTGGAGGAATGGAGACATTATCTCGAAGGAGCCAGATTTCCAGTGGAAGTTTGGAATGATCACCAGAATCTCCAATGGTATCAGACGAGGCAAGATCTTAATCAAAGACAAGCTAGATGGGCACAATATCTATCTCGATTCAATTTGAAATGGATTCATAAGCCAGGAGCTACGATGGGAAAAGCCGATGCACTCTCTAGGAGAGAAGATCATGCCATCGGTATTAATCAAGATAACAAAGGAGTATTAGTGATCCCGCCGGAGCAGATTGGATCTATGGAGCAAGATACTCCAATTCTCATCTCCGATGAAGGCGAACGACTCAATAAATCTATATTCAACAAGCTTTGTAAGCTTACGGAGAAAGATACCATACATCTCGGCAGAAAATACTTTTTACTCGAAGGAGAAGATGGCTTGTTGCATGATCCACAAGGCCGCATATACGTACCAGATTCTGCTCTGATCAAAATGGATATTCTCAGGTTATATCATGATTCTCCTATAGCAGGTCACCCTGGATATGAGAAAACCTTGGAATTGATTTCCAGATTCTATTGGTGGCCAGGAATGTCCACATTCGTAAAAGAATACGTCATTCATTGTGAACGATGTCAAAGATTCAAAGGAACCAATAAAGCCCCTAGCGGGTTATTACAACCCCTACCAATTCCAGAAAAACCCTGGAGTCACATTTCTGCGGATTTCATCACCGATCTCCCAAGATTGAGATCTTTTGATTCAATTCTCACGGTCGTAGATCGATTTTCTAAAGAAGTTGAACTTATTCCCTGCACCAAGCAGTATAGTGTCCTGGATACAGCACGATTGTTTCTCAATCACATATGGAAGCATTACGGCCTTCCTTCTTCCATTGTTTTGGATAGAGGACCTCAATTTGCAGCGCAAGTAATGAGGGAAATCAACAAAGCATTATCTATCGAAACCAAGCTTAGCACTGTGTTTCACCCTCAAACAGATGGACAATCAGAGATTGTTAATAAGGAAGTTCAAAAGTTTTTGAGAATCTTTTGTTCAGAAAAACAAGATCAATGGGTAGATTGGCTTGCCATTGCCCAGTTTTCCATTAATTCCAAACAACACGCTTCGACGAAGAAAGCTCCCTTTGAAATCACACATTCATACCACCCCAGGATGGGAATCGAACCCCTGAAAACGGATAAGGCACCCACTGCAGTAAGATTTGCTGATGAGATGGCCGCCACATTTGATCAAGTACAGCAGAACATGAAAGCAGCATAGGCACATCAGAAGAAATATGCAGATCAATCTCACAGTGATTCCCCTGATTATCACGTGGGCCAATAGGTTTGGTTATCCACAGAAAATCTTAAGCTCACATGTGCTTCCAAGAAGCTTTCCGAAAGATGGCTCAGACCATTTACCATTACTAAGATGATGGGAACCAATGCAGTGGAATTGAAACTTCCCCAATCCATGAGGATCCATCCAGTCATTAATATCTCTCGAATTAAACCTTACAAGGAACGCCTAGAAGATCAGCTGATTGAACGGCCTGGTCCTGTCAAGGTCACTGAGGATAGAGATAACAAATGGGAAGTAGATTTCATTGTGGACAGCAGATATCGGCAACGCTGACTGGAATATCTGGTACACTGGAAAGGATATGACGAAACTGATAGAACATGGGAACCGCATTCCAACCTTACTAATGCCAAAGAGGCTATCTCCGACTTCTATAAACAACACCCTTCGGCTCCACGAGCCCTTACCATCGAACCCGATCAGTTTCTTTTCCTATTCCAGAAAAGTCCCGAAAATATAACCACTGTCGCAACTCATCATCTCCCCTTTGATCATTTGGACAATAACCTTTAAGCGGGGGGTAGTGTGACGATCCTTGCTGTCTCATATATGGTCTCTGGTAGACTCTTCATCACAACAGACTTAGCATATACTTTTTGCTTGATCTTATCTTATCTTTTCATGACTAATCTGATTGTGCTTATCTTCTGCTCTTCTTCCTGATCAGATCTATCTCCATTTGGCTATTCTTTGACACGGTCATTACCGTGTTCCTTCTAGACTTCTAACGCGTGTAGCCAACGCCCTTTTAATCACCGCGTGATTCTTTTCATTTCCGTGCTGTGCATGGCTATGGCACAGCCCAGTTCATTACCACTGCTGTGGCTTCTCTTCCATTTGATCTGCCACCCGCAGTATCAAACGTGTTATTCATTTCCATTCCTCTCAGCCCTAGAGGCTGTGGTACACCTTTATCGCTATTGGATAGCTACAACATGGACTCTTACCTTAGTCAGAGCCCTACTGCATAGGCATAGCATTCTACCTAATCGGGTATTAGGGTTAGACAAACATGTACAAATAGTATAGTAGTATATAAACCCCAAGGACGACGCTGGGTAGATCCCTAGTCTAGTCTTTTGGTTTTCTTCAGAACTCGACTACTAAGCCACTCTCGCCACCTCAACTCTTTCCTCAACAGAACAAGTTAGTAGTCCCTATTCTTTTTTAGCTGATAGTTGTAGTAGAGCTGGTTCAAGTTCCCAAGAGGGTTCTGCCGTTTCAGGTACGCTGGTCTGGCTATAAAGGTACTGAAGATGAGACCTTCTGGCTTCTAGCCATGGAGCTCGGACATGTCTCTGAACTCATTGACAACTTTCATCTGCAGTACCCAGACAGGCCCAGTCCTTCCTCCACTTGATCACTCTGTTTGATCTTGCTCCATGCAGTCAAAACATATCCATTACAGTTACATGCAATGTCCTTCTATCTACACTACATCTCTGACTCAGACTCACTTCCCAACTTCTTCTCTGCAAACTCCCTCCTTATCACCTCTTTCTCCTCTGCCCCCAACTCCACCAACTCTGCTGCCATCTCTTCCTTCACTCCGTTCTCCACCCCCATGTCTGTGTCTGTGCCCGACCTGTACACCTCCTTCATCTTCAGCCGCACCAGCTTCTCCACTACCTGCATTTGGTGGATCTGCCACCTCGTTTGTGACCAGACCACCTCCTGGAGTTCCTTGATCGACTCCGAAATGCCCTGGAGGGCCTTCACCCATTCTGGAGCCAAACCCCCCAAGCCACTAGGCCCAGCTATGGTGCTACTCCCCTCCATCCTCACCCACTTTGCTGGCCTCTCCAATTCCACAATGGCCCTCTTCCTCCACCACTCTGGCTTCTTCTCTCCAGGCTGCTCACACTTTGCCTTTGCCTTGCAGTGTAATGATCCTTGCCGTCTCATATACGATCTCTGGTAGACTCTTTGTTAACAGACTTAGTGTGAACTTTTTTTTCTTTTCTTTGATCTAATCTTTTCTTCTTATCTTATCTGATCAGAGCTTATCTTCTGCTCTTCTTCCCAATCAGATCTATCTCCATTTGGCTAATCTTTCACATGGTAATCACTGTGTCTTCTGATATTCTAACTGCCTTGCCAGTGCCCTTTTTTAATCTTCATTGAGATTCTTTTCATTTCTATGCAGTGCATGGCTGTGGCACAGCCCACTTAATTACCACTGCTGTGGCTTTTCTTCTATTTGATCTGCCACCCACAGTATCAAACTTCTTTTCATTTCCGTTCCCCTCAGCCCTAGAGGCTATGGTATGCCTTTATCACCATTGGATGGCATAGACATGGACATGGACTTCACCATAGATTGGAACTTAGCTATCCTAATCAGGTATTAGGGTTAGTCAAACATGTACAAATAGATAGTAGTATATAAGACCAAGGGCGAAGCTGGATTGATCCCCAGTCTAGTCTTTTGGTGTTTTCCCAGAACTCAACTACTAAGCACCCCTCAAGGCTACTCTTTTCTCAACAGAATGAGTTAGTATTTCTTTTAACTTCCTTTTACTAAAATAGTTGTACTAGACTTCATCTTCAAGAGCAAGAGTTCTTTGGTTGTTTCACACAGCACCCCACACACAAGATCGACTTGCCCAGCCCAAGCTGACACTTGAGCCTGCACTTGTTGCACCTCTGGCATGTGGGAGGGCTGCTCCATGCCCGCGTCTTTCCCTTGCTCCAGCTCTGCTAAGTGGTTACCTCTGCCACCTGTGGTTGGTTAGTCCCAGTCAATTCCTATGGGGCAGCACTTACCCTTTTTTTCATGGCCTCCTCTGCTGCTTTCTGTGCCTGCTCCACCCTCCACACCTCCAATGCCACCACCTCCACCTTCCTCCTTGCCTCCTCCTCTGCCTTCCTTCATGCCTCCTCTTCCTTCCTTGCCTTTGCCCTCCACCTCCACTCTGCCACCTTGTGTTCCATAACACATCATCATCATCCTCACATTCTGTGAGACAGGTGTCATTCCACTCCTTGATGTCAGCATATGGTTATTGTTTTTCAGACATGGTGCTGGTTTGAAGTTAAGGTGTGACCATGGGCTAACTGGACTTATAAATCAGGGCACGATTAAATTCAGACTCCACCACTCCGTATTGTCTACCAGCTAATGGCCTTCAGGGGTTCAGGCCTAAGGGGGGGATACTGTCACATACTGCTCCAACTTTGGTACTCTCCAGCATGATCTCCAGTACAATCTCTAGTACAATCTCCTAGATATCTCTTATCTAGTCTCTTGTATTCCCAATTTGTATGATCTCCTCCAGTTATTCTCATTCTTAGTTTCTCCAAGCAGGTGTCTCACTTAGTATGACAGCCCAACATCTGTCTCCAATCTGTTCCAGATCCGTCTTGGACATTTGTCTCTGACTTGTCTCCAACCTGTCTCAGGCATGTCCCCAACCTGTCTCCAACTTTGATATATCATTACTCATTCTGTTTCATCTTTGACAACCTGTCACATTCTGTTACTAATCCATCCAGACTCTGTAGTATAAATATGGTACTCCAACTTGTACATACTTTAGTTTGAATATCAAATTGGTCTCCTCCTCATGCTTCTGACCTTGAGCTCTGCACTCATCTGACCTCTGACTTCAAGGATAACAAGTACAAGGGTACAACACATAAGTTCTGTGCCAAATGTCCTCACCTCCTCCATTCCACCCATCCTTTTCTCACCCTCCCATTGCAACTCCATTCCTGTGATGATCCTTGCCATCTCGTATATGGTCTCTGGTAGACTCTTCATCACAACGAACTTAGCATATACTTTTTGCTTGATCTTATCTTATCATTTCATGACTAATCTGATTGTGCTTATCTTCTGCTCTTCTTCCCAATCAGATCTATCTCTATTTGGCTCTTCTTTGACACAATCATCACCGTGTCCCTTCTGATCTTCTAACGCATGTAGTCAATGCCCTTTTAATCACCGCATGATTCTTTTCATTTCTGTGCTGTGCATGGCTATGGCACAGCCCATTTAATTACCACTGCTGCAGCTTCTCTTCCATTTGATCTGCCACCCGCAGTATCAAACGTGTTATTCATTTCCGTTCCCCTCAGCCCTAGAGGCTGTGGTACACCTTTATCGCTATTGGATAGCTACAACATGGACTCTTACCTTAGTCAAAGCCCTACTGCATAGGCATAGCATTCTACCTAATCGGGTATTAGGGTTAGACAAACATGTACAAATAGTATAGTAGTATATAAACCCCAAGGACGACGCTGGGTAGATCCCTAGTCTAGTCTTTTGGTTTTCTCCAGAACTCAACTACTAAGCCCTCCACCTCAAACTCTTTCCTCAACAAAATGAGTTAGTACTTTTATTCCTTTATAGCTGATAGTGTGACAATCCTTGCCGTCTCATATACGGTCTCTGGTAGACTCTTCATCACAACAGACTTAGTGAATACTTTTTGCTTGACCTTATCTTATCGTTTCATGACTAATCTGATCATGCTTATCTTCTGCTCTTCTTCCCGATCAGATCTATCCCCATTTGGCTATTCTTTGCCATGGTTATTACTGTGTCCCTTCTAGAATTCTAACACATGTAGCCAACACTCTTTTAATCACCATGTGATTCTTTTCATTTCCGTGCTGTGCATGGCTATGGCACAGCCCAGTTCATTACCACTGCTGTGGCTTCTCTTCCATTTGATCTGCCACCCACAGGATCAAACATGTTAATTATTTCCACAACCCTTAGCCCTAGAGGCTATACAGATCCCTTATTGCTATTGGATAGTAACAACATGGACTCTTACCTTAGTTGCTGCCCTACTGCGTAGGCATAGCATTTTATCTAATTAGATATTAGGGTTAGACAAACATGTACAAATAGATAGTAGTATATAAACCCCAAGGATGACGCTGGGTAGATCCCCAGTCTAGTCTCTTAGTCTTCTCCAGAACTCGACTACTAAGCCCTCCAAACACCACAACTCTTTCCTCAACAGAACAAGTTAGTAGTTTCTATTCTCTTTTGCTGATAGTTGTAGTAGAGCCAGTTCAAGTTCCCTATAGGTTCTGCCATTTCAGATAGTGGTAGTAGAGCCAGTTTAAGTTCCTGCACGGGTTCTACCATTTCAATTCCAGACATCATTGGACTTGTCCAAAGGACCTGGACTTGACAGGTAGTTGCATTTTTCTTTTGTAGAGCCACCCCTTTCTCACTAAGATGCATTAGCAATGCTAAAGTTGCTGCTCACTACATATGGGGTATCTAGCAAGGGGCTTTTTCTCCTTTTTCTCCTTGACCTTCAGACACCTCACATTCAGACCTACATAGCATCTCAATTGGCATGGGTTCAGTAGGATACTTCTGACTTGCCTAGAGGCCTTTCATCCAAGTTAATGCCATGTTTTCATTGATATTGGAGGATGAGCTTGTCAAAATGCTCCAAGTTCTTAGTATATCACTGACACCAGAATATTGATGGGTGCTATGCCAACCACAACCATTGATTTTGTTCCTACATTCACTATGACAACATGATGGAAGAAGGGACAGACAACATACATTGGCCACTAAATGCTTAAACATGGCAAAATTACTATGGTCCACTTTGTGCAAATGGTGTATGACAAGGTATTCAACAAGGTGAATGTCTTGTTTTTTTGTGAACTCAACACAGACACTGGTAGATAGTTTGCAATGAGCTGGTATAGCAGAGAGAGACACACCAGCAAGGCCTTGTTTAGTTTGGATCACAAGGACTGAAGGTCTCTTACTTTTTTTGGCACAGAGTGATAATGCTATATTTTGTGCCAGCATCCTAGGCCTTCCTGTTAAGACCTTCTTTTGTGATTGAGAAAGTGATTTAGAATGGAATCTTACAGCAAAACTTACCAACAGGGTATTTCAAATGGAGATATAGGCCAAGCATAGAATTCAAAGAATGTTCCCACTCTGACAACACAAGGGCTGATTGCAAAGATTAGAAGAATGCTAGTTTCAAGTTTTATACCTCACAGTTGGGGCCATGCATCCCATCATATTGTTATTATTGATTCCTGGGACACCAACATCCAAGGCCAAGACCTGACTATTCAAAGAGCAAAATTACATATAGTGTTAGCAGACTCACCACAAGGCATTTGAGAGTTCTGATTTGGATGACCAAGAGGAAACTCAGGATCATGCAGCAGGGAGCACTGATGTTGGCTAACTTTTTTAAACTAGGATCAAATTGCCATTGATTGTCACCAAGCACAGCACAGACCCATCATACTTGGATTAATACCTCACACTACATGGGCTACTACAACTTGCAAGTGAATTCACAGAGTGCTACAAACAGAGGTGGTTGGTTGAAAGAAAAAAAGAAGTGAAGAAAGTGTTAACAGCTGGAATGCACTCAGCTGGAGTTCACTGTTAGAAACTATTATATTAAGATGAACTAAGTACACATTACCTGGAGTTCACTGTTAGAAACTGGGAATCGCAAACAGTGAACTCTGAGGCTTGTACAGAGTGTGGTAACAACATCTACAAACATAAACAATCAATCATATTCAGGTTGAGCACTCCTTATACTCTAAAAGGTAAAAATGCATAATCAGTATCTATAACACTATGTATTTAGTTATTGTGCAATCAATAACTGTAACACTCCCCCCTAATTCCACATTTCTCCTAATTAACTAACTCTGTCAAGTCCTAGCATTCTACAGAATTGCTCTACCTTAACTCAAGGCAATGCCTTTGTTAACAGATCAGCAGGCATCTCTGCTGTTGGAACAAATGATGGAGAGATGATTTCTTTATCCACAACATTCCTAAGCCAGTACCAGCGCAAATCCAAGTGCTTCATTCTCCCATGATGCTCTGGATGCTTTGCAACCTGAATTGTGGACTGATTGTCCATATGCAGTGTTGATGCTTCATTAACTCCAAATCCAAGCTCCTGCATCAGTTTGCACATCCAGACTATTTCCTTGCCTGCCTCACATGCAGCAACATACTCTGCTTCAGTTGTGGAGAGAGCAACAATGGGCTGGCACTTTGACATCCAGGAAACCACTTCAGTACCAATCTTGACCACATATGCACCAGTAGAGCGATCAGAATCCTTACATCCACCATGGTTGGCATCAGAGAAGATTCTGAATGATTCAGAGGCTGATGGATCTGGAGAATAGGTGATCCCATAGCTCATAGTGCCCTTGATATAGCAGAATGAGTGTTTAATTGTGTTCCAATGCGCCACACCAGGATCTGAGGTGAAAGATGCAAGCTGGCCAACAGCAAATGCAATATCTGGGTGAGTTGTGCAGAATAAGTACTGCAGAGATCCAATGGCACCTCCATAGTCAATAGATTGCATGAAATTGCGCTCCTCAGTGGTTCTAGGGCTCTGATTGTGTGATAGACACAAACCAGGTTCCATAGGAGTGGTAACAGGCTTGCAATCGCTCATATTGAATCTAGACAGCATGTCTATGCAATACTGCTGCTGGGAGATGGTGAGGGAGCACTTAGATCGATTCTGATCAATCTTGATGCCCAGGATCTCAGTGGTAGCTCCTAAATCGTGCAATTTGAAGTGTTTGTGCAGATCAGTGATTGCCTGCTTAATGGCATCAAGAGATTTCGACGCAAATGTCATATCATCCACAAACACTGGGAGAATGATCTGGACATCACTGTGCACATAGATGTACACAGCAGCATCAGAATATGTCTGGGTGAAGCCCATGGACTCGAGAGTGGTGCACATCTTGCGATTCCAGCGATTTCCGCCCTGTTTGGTGCCATATAGCACTTTCTGAAGCAAGCAAACAGTATCTCTTGGATTTCCCTCTGCAAATCCTTCTGGCTGCTCCATGTACACATCACAGTCCATTTCACCATTGAGATATGCATTTGAGACATCAATAGATCAGAGATGGAGATCATGGATTGCTGCAAGCGCCAGAATGACTCTGAGAGTGGGCAAGCACACAGTAGGAGCAAAGACCTCAAGATATTCAAATCCAGGGTGCTGGGAGAAGCCTTGTGTGACCAGACAGCCTTTATATCGCTCAAATGAGCCATCAGCACGATATTTCTTTATAAATACCCAGCGGGATCCAATTACTGGTCAATCCTTTGGTCTGGGCACAAGTTTCCATGTCCCATTCAAGTTATGGGCTGCCAATTCATCCAGAGCAGCCTGGGTCCACTCCTGAGCATCATCTCACTTCATTGCATCC
>JBBPUB010000446.1:0-14610 GCA_038094415.1 Xerocomus alliaceus
GAGGGAGAGATGATTCCTTTATCCACAACATCTCTAAACCAATACCAGCACAAATCCAAGTGCTTCATCCTCCCATGATGCTCTGGATGTTTTGCAACCTGAATTGTGGACTGATTGTCCATATGCAAAGTTGATGCTCCATTGACTCCAAATCTAAGCTTCTGCATCAGTTTGTGCATCCAGAGTATTTCCTTGCCTGCCTCATATGCAGCAACATACTCTGCTTCAGTTGTGGACAAAGCAACAATGGGCTGGTGCTTTAACATCCAGAAAACAACACCAGTACCAATCTTGACAACATATGCACCTGTAGAGCGACCAGAATCCTTGCATCCACCATGGTTGGCATCAGAAAAGATCCTGAATGGTTCAGAGACTGATGAATTTGAAAAATAGGTGATCCCATAGTTCATAGTGCCCTTGATATAGCGAAACAAGTGCTTAATCACATTCCAATATGCAACACCTGGGTCTGATGTGAAAAATGCAAGTTGGCCAACAGCAAATGCAATATCTGGGGGAGTTATGCAAGATAGATACTGCAGAGATCCAATGGCACCTCCATAGTCAACAGATCACATGAAATTGCACTCCTTAGTGGTCCTAGGGCTCTGATTGCATGACAGACACAAACCAGGTTCCATAGGAGTGGTAACTGACTTGCAATTGCTTATATTGAAGCAAGACAGCATATCTATGCAATACTGATGCTGGAAGATGGTGAGGGAGTGCTTGGATCAATCTTGATCAATTTTGATGCCCAGAATCTCAGTGGTAGGCCCCAAATCATGCAATTTGAAGTGTTTGTGCAGATTAGTGATTGCCTGCTTGATTGCATCCAGAGATTTCAATGCAAATGTTATATCATCCACAAACACTGGGAGAATGATCTGGACATCACTGCGCACATAGATGTACACAGCAGCATTAGAATATGTCTGTGTAAAGCCCATGGACTCGAGAGTGGTGCGCATCTTGTGATTCCAGCAATTTACATCCTGTTTGGTGCCATATAGTGCTTTCTGGAGCAAGCAGACAGTATCTCTTGGGTTTCCTTCAGCAAATCCTTCTGGCTACTCCATGTACACATCACAGTCCATTTCACCATTGAGATATGTGTTTGAGACATCAACAGACCAGAGATGGAGGTCATGGATTGCTGCAAGTGCCAGAATGACTCTGAGAGTGGGCAAGCACACAGTAGGAGCAAAGACCTTGAGATATTCGAATCCAGGGCACTGGGAAAAGCCTTGTGTGACTAGGCAGCCTTTATATCACTCAAATGAGCCATCAGCATGATATTTCTTTGTAAATACCCAGCAGGATCCAATAACAGGTTGATCCTTTGGTCTGGGCACTAGTTTCCATGTCCCATTCAACTTATGGGCTGCCAATTCATCCAGAGCAGCTTGGGTCCACTCCTGAGCATTATCTCACTTCATTGCATCTTTATATGACCTGGGATGCAGTGTATTGGCACTGAAACAAGCAGCCATGTCCACTTCTTCATCAGAGTCATTAGAGTTATCAACTAGCTGTGCAGGACTGAGTTTCCACCATTCCCTAGATGGTTGGTGATTTCTGCGAGGCATTCTAGCACCAATTCCAATGGGGCTAGCTGGTCTAACTGATTTAGGACTCAGAAGTGGTTGTGGAGTAACTGGATCATCAACTAAGGGAGTCTAAGCAGGATGAGATGTATGGGGTTCTGCATCCTACACTACATTAGGATTAGATGCCCCCCCAGGATGTGGAACACCAGGAATTGAGGGAAGGTCATCTTCATTATCTCCAGTATAAGGTGTGATGTAAGGAGTACTCAGCTTGTCAGTCACACTTGGCCTATTGTCCATCATGCTTTGCCTAGTGTCTGTCACTCCTGATGATTTGTTCGTCACACTTGAAGTGCTGTCAGTCACGCCACTATTGGTAGTCCTTTTATTAAAATCAGCATATTCTGAAATGATTGTGCACTTTGTTGTTGGGTTGTAGAACTTTCAGCCCTTGTAGCCATCAGGATACCCAATAAACACACATTTCTCATAATGCAGTTGTAGTGCACTCCTTTTGTCCTTTTGGATGTGCACATAGGCAGTGTAGCCCCAGACCTGGAAGTGGGAAACATCTGGTTTCTGTCTATGCCAGAGTTCATATGGTGTTGCACTTTGCAGAGCTGTAGTAGGGCATCTGTTCCAGATATGAACCAGTGCTGCAAGTGCTTCACCTGTCATATCCTGGACTTCAACTCTGGTCAGTGCAGCACAACTCTGGCACGATCTACTCAGAAAGGCATTCCTCACCTTCGGACTTTGTTCATTATAGTACCCCTTGTTCTTCTTATCTTACATCTCCTTTAGTATTAGTTCCACAGTCTCCATTCTCTGTCACTTAGAGTTCATTATGGAGCATAGCTCTGATGACTGCTAACACCAGTCACAGCTCCAGACTTCATATTACTGGACTCTGTCCTATGTGCTCCATTCTAATGGTGTTTCTCAGTAGTATATATATTCTGTACAATTCCGCTGTACTCTCCTTAGTACAAATATTGACTAAGTTTCCTCCACCTCCTTCAGTCTCCTTCTTCCTATTCCCCTCCTTACCTCTGTTTTAACGAGGACTAGACTAGAGCAAGAGTGTGACACATACGTCCTGCACTAAGTCCTCACACTCCTAAGTCCATCCATTACCATCTCCATCCAGACTTCAGTCCACCTCTGTACTAACCTCTGAACCTCCACCCCACTAGCTTGGACTTATCCGAAGTAATACCCTGAAGGGACCAGACTTGACATCACCCCAGAATGCCATTGCAAGACCAGATTCCTTCAACATGGCTGTAATGCACTCAGATAGCACTCTATTTGCACATTCTGCCACCCCATTCTGCTATGGGCAAGCTCAAACAGTGTGCTGGTGCTCTATGCCACATTCATTGGTGAATTTGAGCATGGCATTGCTCATATATTCCCCTCCCTTGTCATCTCACAGGGTCTTGATTTTGTGCTCTGTCTGGTTCTCTGCAAATGCCTTAAACTGCTTAAATGTGCTAAAAACATCTGATTTGGCATGAATTGGCAGAACAAAGCAGTATCTCGAGTAATCATTAATGAATGTGACCCAATAGCAAAATCCAGAGAATGTGTGATAGGAAACCTCATATACATCTGAATGCATGAGTTCTAGAGGCCTGAATGCACAAGTTTGCGAGCTAGAGAATGGATTGGCATGCATCTTGCCAGCTAGGCATGGTTCACAGATGGGATCAGGCAGGGATTTGTTGTTCAGCTTCATCCCAGTCACCAAATTGTGCTCATGGAGTGATTTGACATCAATTGCATTGTGGTGTGCAAATCTGCAATGCCAGAGGGACAGATCCAGTGGGACAGTGGTTGTAGGATGTGCATATTCAGTAACTGCCTCAGTTTCACCATCTAGGAATGCTGCATTACTACTATTGATTGTTGCAACAAAAAGCAGTGGTCCAGGAGGCTGAGAGAAGGTTATATGTGTTGCATTTATATGGACAACAAAACCAGAGTGCCAAGTAAGATATAGGACTGATAATAGGTTATTTTGCAGGTCAGGAACATGCAGGACATTGCTAAGTTCCACAGCTCAACATCTCTTTCCCTCTATGACTGGATGGAACACTACAGATCCAACTCCAGCTGAATAGACCACAGTGTTATCAGCTAGCTTGATTGGGACATGTTTTGATGCATAATTGCACAGCCAGTGGTGATGTGGGGTCATATAAGAAGTGGCCCCCAAGTCTGCATTCCATTCATAGTCAGCATCCAGTTGGAGCAGTGAAAATGGATCAGAGGAATCACTGGAATGAAGACTTGCATTTCTGGCCTTCTTAACAACCTCTGTAGCCTCTGAGGCTGGTTTAGCAGACCAAAACTGGTCCGCTTTCCTGTCCTTTGGTTTCTAGGACTTGTAGTGGTTCTTTGCATGCTGCAATGCATAGCAAACACACTAGCAGTGCCCTGGCTTCTCATAGAATAAGCAGGGTGAGTTGGGGATGCATCTGCATCCAGATGTGGTGGTAGACAGAGCAGTGACTGATGGCATGATAGACACAACATCAGGACATGGTTTGCAGTGGATTTCCTTGGTCTGAAAGGCTGCTTTGACCTTGTCTTTATCCAGATCTGTGAGGAGGGCCAGGGAGAATGTAAAGGAAGAGAACTCCAGTCCAAGAGCTTGAATTATGGTCATATAGGCCAATTCACTGTCCAGGGTCTTCATATTGAAGTTGCTGCTATGCAAATCCTGGATCCTGGCCATGGACTCCTCAACTCTGGCAGCTAGGGCTGGGAGAGACTCTTTAGAGCACTTTCTGATGCTAAAGAACTCATCATATGCCACAAAGCGGTGGCTGGCCTTCTGTTGCATGAAAGCTTTCTTAAGTGCTGCCCAGGCCTTGGTAGGGTCATCCTGGTCCACTTTGATATGGACTCTCTGGTCTGAAGCAACATTGAGCATGAGCTCACCAGCTGCCCTGTCCTGCTTGATGTCCCAAGCAGTTTGCTTAGGACCAGATGTGGTGGGGTGGAGTTTCTTGCCATTCACAAGGTGCCAGAGCCCTTTGGAGTGAAGGAGAGCCTTCATTTCCTCACTCCAGGTGGTGTAGTTGGTGCCATTAAGAGGCAAAATGCAGTGGTGGTGGTTTTCAGAGAACATAGTGAGATAGAGTAGGTGGAATGGGTGAGGAAGCAAAGAGTTTCAACAGTTTGTCCAAGAGGTGGAAAATTTTTGTTGGCAAAGAAGCACAACACAATAGTAAATGGTGTGCAGTTAAAGCATGGGGCTCATAACCTGTTAATAGCTGGAATCCACACAGCTGGAGTTCACTGTCAGAAACTATGATATTGTGTTGTAGCTAAATACACTTTATCTGGAGTTCACTGTCAGAAACTGGAAAGCACAGACAGTGAACTCTGAGGCTTGTACAGAGCATGGTAACAACATCTACAAATATAAACAATCAACCATATTCTGATTGAGCACTGTTTATATTCTAAATGGTAAAAATGTGTAATCAATAACTATAACACTATCTATTTAGTCATTGTGCAATCAATAACTATAACAGGGTCAGTGCCAAGTACAACTCCCATGACCTTTTCTTGGCACAATTTGCTAGTGATTTGGAGTTTCCAGATTCCAAAGTTGGCTGGCCCAGTGAGTACTGGATAGGTGGTGGTGTTGGCATCATTTGATGGCATAATTCTAAGTGGCATCTGGTTACACTAGGTGACGAAAGCTTAGGGAGCTTAGAGAGTGGCAATAAGGTTTTGGAGTAGGCTGGAGGAGCATGGGAATTTCCACAAGAGTAGTAAGGGATTGCAGGAGTTGTTCCTCAGAGAATCCAATTGTTAGTTTGTGCTATCAGGGCTCATAACCTGTCAAAACTGGATAGAAGGCAGAAGTGCCTACTCAGTTGCTGCCTCAAGAGGAGTGTTATGTGAGTAACCAGAGTCTTGCTAGGTGGAGACAAGGGTGGACTAGGTGCTAGAGAGTACTTGAAGGTGCAAAGGGCTAAGGGACATGATGCAAGATTGCAGCAGACTCAAGGTTATGTAGTATTGTGTAGACCAAGAATGAAGACTACTATACAGGGCACAGTGGATATATATATGATGATAGAATCATATAGAATGTGAAGGAAGAAAGATAACTAAGCCATTACTAGAGAAATGGCTGCAGAGTAGTAAGCATCCCAAGATAATGGTAAAGAGTACAAAGATCATAATGGAAGAAAAGCTACAGAATGTGGAGTCACCACCAGAATGAAATAATGTTCTACATACTGGAAGAAGAATGGTGGAACATACTGAGGAGTGAGAAAACTACAAAGAAAGATGAAGTAATGAATGTAGAGAATTGTAACAGGGAGAAGAACAACTGTATTACCTGGATAGAAGACAGAAGTGCCTACTACTGTACATTAGCTAGATGTAAGGTAATAAAACATTAAGTGCCCACCTCAGTTGCTGCCTCAAGAGGAGAAGAACAACTGAGGGGGGGAAAAACCTGAAATGAAGGTATTTATGGAACAAAGATATGATTGCACTGAACTCTGCTAACTCTGATGTAACTCCAAAATGGGGTAAATGAGATCAAGGAAAAATAAGGTTAATCTACTGTTAAATGAAGGATAGGACCTGATAACAAAATAGAGCATTTTGAGGATCAGGTCTGAGGGTGCTTCTAACAGTTTTGGAGTTGGTGCATGAAAGGGGGGGGATGACCCTAGATGGCAAGAACTCTAGAGTTAGGGGTTTTTAACAGTGACATCTCCAGAGCTTGCAAAACTCTTCCTCCTTCATGTTTTTTCCAAGCATGAAGTTCCCTCTCACATCACCTCCAATTGAGGTTTGGAGTTTGTCTCTCACTTCTTTCACTTACTTGGAAAAGCCCTTGATACCTGGCTCCATTTCACCTCTGGTTACCATCTGGAGGGAGATGGTCAAACAGAGCATATGAACCAGACCCTGGAACAGTATCTTCAAGTCTATTGCAATTATCAACAGAACAACTGGTCTGAACTCCTTCCCTTAGTAGAGTTCATGTACAACAATGCTTTGAATGTAACCACTGGAGTTTCTTCCTTCTTTGCTAACAAGGGCTACCATCCAAACTTGATAGTACATCTGGAGAGAGACCTCACCTCCACCAGAGCACAAGAATACTCTGTTAACCTTGACTCCCTTCATTCCTACCTCTATGAGAAGATCACTGCCACTCAGAAATAATACCAAGGTTCCACTGACACCAAGCAAACTCCAGCACTAGACTTTAAAATTGGTGACCAGGTTTTTGTTAAGGCTAAGTACTTCCAATTCATGTGCCCCTCTAAAAAATTATTGGAAAAAAACTTAGGTCCTTACACTATTATCACCTAAGCTGGCATGCACTCCTTCACACTTCAACTCCTGGTTACTATGAAGTCTGTACATCTGGTCTTTCATGTATTCCAATTAGAATCCTCAGTTCCAAACACAATTCTGGACCAGACTCAGGCTCTGCCACCTCTGGTTGAGATTGAAGGCAAATTGGGGTATGAAATAGCAGAAATTCTTAATTCAGAGATTAACCATAGGCAAAGAAATTGCAAGCTGTTATACTTGGTACACTGGTCTGGCTATAAAGGTACTGAAGATGAGATCTTCTGGCTTCTAGCCATGGAGCTTGGACATGCCTCTGAACTTGTTGACAACTTTCATCTGTGGTATCTGGACAGGCCCAGACCTTACTCTGCTTGATTGCTTTGATTGATCTCACTCCTTGTGGCCAAAACATGTCCATTATGGTTATATGCAATGTCCTTCTACCTACACTACATCTCCAACTCTGACTCACTTCCCAACTCCTCCTTCATGAACTCCCTTCTCATTGCCTCCTTCTTCTCCACCCCCAACTCCACCAACTCTGCTGCCACCTCTTTCTTTGCTCTGCTCTTCACCCCCATATCTGTGTCCATGCTCAATCCATACACCTTCTCTGCTTTTAGCCATACTGTCATATGCCATTCCTACTCTGGAACTTCACATTCAACTCCTCAACAACTCCAGAGTGATCTCCTCCATTTGCATGTATAGGATCTCTGGACCCACATGACTTTTCCTTTTATGTTCATCTTTGTTCTCTAATTGGCTGTGCCTGTCATTTTGTTGTATCTTCATTCTTAGATGCATAGTCTGGCATATCACATCTCCAGTGCATAGCTCTGGGTTTTTCATTCCTGTCTTAGTTATCATCCCATTCTACAGCTACTCCATTAGTAATGTGATACAACTCTGGTAGTATAAATATCATAGTTACTTTGTTATAGATTTCCTAGTCTGAATATCGATTTGAATAACTCTGGTTGTCTCCCTCCTTACCCTCACACCCCTCCTCCAAAGAGTTGAACCTATGTAAGGTGTGACACATAAGTCCTGCACCAAGACTCACCCCTCTGCTCCACTACTCCACTCCTACTTCTGTGCCCTTGAACTTCCTTCTGGAGAACTATAGTAACTGATCTTAACACACACCAGCTCCTCCACTGCCTGTGTTTGGTAGATCTGCCACCTTGTTTGTGGCCTGACCACCTTCTAGAGTCCCTTGATCAACTCCAAAATGCCCTGGAGGGCCTTCACCCACTTTAGAGCTGAACCCCCTGAGTTACTAGGCTCAGCTATGGTACTACTCCCCTCCATCCTTGCCCACTTTGCTGGTCTCTCCAATTCCATGATGGCCCTCTTCCTCTGCCACTCCAGCTTCTCCTCTCTGGGCCACTCACACTTTGCCTTTGCCTTGTGGCACTCCATGCACAAGGTTGACTTGCCCAGCCTGAGCTCACACTTGAGCTCACACTCATTGCATCTCTGGCATATGGAAGGTCTACTCCACACCTATGCCTTTTTCTTGCTCCAGCTCTGCTAAGTGGTTACCTCCACCACCTGTGGTTGATCAGTTTCAGTTAGTTCCTATGGAAGCAGCACTTACTCTTTTTTTCATGGCCTCCTCTGCTGTCTTCCATGCCTGCTCTGCCCTCCATGCCTGCTCTGCCGCTGCCTCTGCCTTCTTCCTCACCTCCTCCTCTACCTTCCTCCATGCCTTCTCTTCCTTTCTTGCCTTCGCCCTCTGCCTCTGCTCTGCTGCCTTTGTGTTCCATAATGCATTGTTGTTGTCCTCACACTCTGCAAGACAGGCATTGTTCCACTTCTTGATGTTGGTATATGTGTGACGATCCTTACCGTCTTGTATACGGTCTCTAGTAGACTCTTCATTGTAATGGACTTAGTGTATACTTTTTGCTTGATCTTATCTTATCGTTTCATGACTAATCTGATCGTGCTTATCTTCTGCTCTTCTTCCCGATCAGATCTATCCCCATTTGACTATTCTTCACCATGGTTATTACCGTGCCCTTCTAGACTTCTACTGCGTGTAGCCAATGCCCTTTTAATCACCATGTGATTCTTTTCATTTCTGAACTGTGCATGGCTATGCCACAGCCCAGTTCATTACCACTGCTATGGCTTCTCTTCCATTTGATCTACCACCCACAGTATCAAACGTGTTATTCATTTCCGCTCCCCTCAGCCCTAGAGGCTGTGGTACGCACTTTATGCCATTGGATGGCATAACCCTTAGCCCTAGAGGCTATACTGATCCTTTATTGCTATTGGATAGCTACAACATGGACTCTTACCTTAGTCGTTGCCCTACTGCGTAGGCATAGCATTCTACCTAATTAGATATTAGGGTTAGACAAACATGTACAAATAGATAGTAGTATATAAGCCCCAAGGACAACACTGGGTAGATCCCCAGTCTAGTCTCTTGGTTCTCTCCTGTATTCTATACTCTTGAATATCACCCCAAGGACTGATTCTCCTAGGACAGGGATATATATCCTAGAGCCCGGTGCTCATCTGAGTTGTTGCTTACACTGTCTGACTTGACACCACTTTATCTTTTTACTGGGCTTTAGTCTTATCCACTCAAGCTCGTCCCTTGACTTTGGCCTCACCCACTCAAGTCACACCTTATCTTTTAGGTTTTGTGTTTGTTAGCAGCTTGAACTTAGCTGAAGAAGACGTGAACAGGAGTTCACTAGGCAGATATAGATTCAGCTGTTTCAATATGGTTGTTGGATTCTGGACATGGTGTTGGTTCAAAGTTAAGATGTGACCATGGGCTAACCAGACTTATAAATCAGGGCATGATTAAATTCAGGCTCCACTACTTCATATTGTCTACTGGCTGATGGCCTTTAGGGGTTCAGGCCTAAGGGGGGGATACTGTCACATACTGCTCCAACTCTAGTACTTTAGTACTCTCTAATATGATCTCCAGTACAATCTCTGGTATGATCTTCTAAATATCTTTTATTCTGTCTCTTGTATTCTTGATTTGTATGATCTCCTTCAGTTATTCTCATTCTTAGTTCCTCTGAGCAGGTGTCTCACTTAGTACAATAGCCTGACATCTGTCTCTGACTTGTTTCCAACCTATCTTGGGCATGTCCCTAACCTGTCTCTGACTTTGATATATCATTACTCATTCTGTTTCATCTTTGACAACCTGTCACATTCTGTTACTAATCCATCTGGACTCCATAGTATAAATATGATACTCCAACTTGTACATACTTCAGTTTGAATATTGAATTAGTCTTCTTCTCATGCTTTCAATCTTGAGCTCTGCACTTATCTGATCTCTGACTCCAAGAATAATGAGTACAAGGGTGCAATACATAAGTTCTGTGTGTCAAGTCTGGGTCCTCTGGACAAGTCTGACGATGCCTGGAATGGAGTTGCAACAGGAGGGTGAGAAAAGGATGGGTGGAATGGAGGGGGCAAGGATGTTTGGCACAGGACTTATGTGTTGCACCCTTGTACTCATTATCCTTGGAGTCAGAGGTCAGATGAGCACAGAGCTCAAGGTCAGAAGTGTGAGGAGGAGACTAATTTAATATTCAAACTGAAGTATGTACAAGTTGGAGTACCATATTTATACTATGGAGTCCGGATGGATTAGTAATGGAATGTGACAGGTTGTCAAAGGTGAAACAGAATGAGTAATGATATATCAAAGTTGGAGACAGGTTGGGGACATGCCCGAGACAGGTTGGAGACAAGTCAGAGACAGATGTCCAAGACAGGTCCAGGACAGGTCAAAGACAGATGTTGGGCTGTCATACTAAGCAAGACACCTGCTTAGAGAAACTAAGAATGAGAATAACTGAAGGAGATCATACAAATTGGGAATACAAGAGACAAGATAAGAGATATCTAGGAGATTGTACCAGAGATCATACCAAAGATCATGCCAGAGAGTACCAGAGTACTGGAGTTGGAGTGATATGTGACAGTATCCCCCCCTTAGGCCTGAACCCCTGAAGGCCATTAGCCAGTAGACAATATGGAGTGGCAGAGCCTGAATTTAATTGTGCCCTGATTTATAAGTCCAGTTAGCCCATGGTTGCACCTTAACTTTGAACCAACACCATGTCTGAAAACAACAACCATACGCTGACATCAAGGAGTGGGACGACACCTGTTTTGCAGAATGTGAGGACAATGATGATGCATTGTGGAACGCAAAGGCAGCGGAGGGTGAAGGCAAGGAAGGAAAAGGAGGCATGGAGGAAGGCAGAGGAGGAGGTGAGGAGAAAGAGGGAGGCAGCGGAGGAGGAGTCGGGGAGTGAGTCTGAGTCGGAGGCATAGTATAGATAGAAGGACATCGTGTGTAACTGGAATGGACATGTTTTGGCTGCACAGAGTGAGATCAAACGAAGCAATCAAGTGGAGGAAGGACCAGGCCTGTCTGGGTACTGCAGATGAAAGTCATCAACGAGTTCGGAGGCATGTCCAAGCTCCATGGCTAGAAGCCAGGAGGTCTCATTTTCAGTACCTTTATAGCCAGACCAGTGTACCAAGTATAACAGCTTGCAATTTCTTTGCCTACAGTCAATCTTTGAATCAAGAATTTCCACTATTTCATACTCCAATTTGCCTTCAATTTCAACCGGAGGTGGCAGAGCCTGAGTCCAGTCTGGAATTGTGTTCAGAACTGAGGGTTCTAATTGGGATACATGAAAGACCGGATGTATAGACTTCATAGTAACTGGGAGTTGGAGTGTGAAGGAGTGCATACCAGCTTGGGCAATAATGGTATAAGGTCCTAGGTTTTTCTCTGATAATTTTTTAGAGGGGCGTGTAGATTGGAAGTACTTAGCCTTGATGAAAACCTGGTCACCGACCTTAAAGTCTGGTGCCAGAGTTCACTTGGCATCAGTGGGACCTTGGTATCATTTCTGAGTGGCAGCAATCTCCTCATGAAGGTAGGAATGAAGGGAGTCGAGGTCAATGGAGTATTCTTGCACTCTGGCGGAGGTGAGGTCTCTCTCCGGATGTACTGTCAAGTTCAGATGGTAGCCCTTGTTGGCAAAGAAGGGAGAAACTCCGGTGGTTGCATTCAGCACATTGTTGTATGTGAACTCTACTAAGGGAAGGAGTTCAGACCAGTTGTCCTATTGATAATTGCAATAGACCCAAAGGTACTGCTCCAGGGTCTGGTTCATATGCTCTGTTTGACCATCTTCCTCCAGATGGTAACCAGAGGTGAAGTGGAGTCGGATGTTGAGGGCTTTTTTGAGTGAGCAGAAGAAGTGAGAGATGAACTCCGAACCTCGATCAGAAGTGATGTGAGAGGGAACTCCATGCTTTAAAAAAACATAAAGGAGGAAGAGTTTTGTGAGCTCCGGAGATGTCATCTTATCGTCAGTTGGGATGAATATACATTGCTTGGAAAGGTGATTGACAATGACTAGGATGGCAGTGTGTCCAGAGAACGCAGGAAGTTGTTTGATGAAGTCCATGGATATGGAATTCCACAGCTTCTCAGGAATTGGGAGCTGTTTTAGAAGTCCATAGGGCTTATGTCTAGGGACCTTGGCTTGAGTGCAGGCTGTGCAAGAAGAGACATACTCCTTGATGAATGTCTGGATGCCTGGCCAGGTATATTTCCAACGGATTAGCTCCAATGTGCGATTTTGTCTGAAATGTCCAGATAGCAGATGATTGTGCTTATACTGGAGCACATGGAGTCAGAGGTTATCAGCATCCAGAATGTAGATACGATTATCCAAACAGAGGAAGCTGTTGGAGTTGACAAACCAGTGCAAATTGGGGTCAGAGTCAGAGAGGTGGATGGCAGCAATGGGGTTGGAGGGGAGGGCAGAGAGAATATTGCTGTGAAGTGACTCGATGTTGAAGAGGGTGCTGGCCCAGAGAACCGGAGCTGCAAGATAAGTGGCCCATAAGGACGCAGCAAGCTGTTTCTGAGTAAAAATAGGGTGGAAGTTGTGGGGATTAACGCAAGCATAGTTCCTATCCCCCTCTTTGGGGTAGATGTCCCAGTGTCTAGTAAGGGCATCAGGCTTGGCTCCAAGGCATCCAGGGCAGAAACGAACAATCAGATTGAACTGGGAAAGGAACTCCAACCACTGGGCCTGCTGGCAAGTCAGGAGCTTGGTAGTGGCAAAATACTCCAGATTTTTGTGATCAGTAACAACATCAACCGGAGTTCCGGAACCTTCAAGGTAGTGGCACCAAGTCCAGAATGCCTCATGGATGGTGAGTAGCTCCTTGTCATGGGTGTCATAATTGAGCTCCAGAGAATGGAGCATCCGAGAGTAGTAAGCAACTGGCCAGATTTCCTCGTCCATACAACGGATAGAGAGGATACCAGCAATAGCATAGTTGGAGGTGTCAGTTTCTACTATGATTGGAGCGTCTGGAACCCAGTGGATAAGGATTGGAGCTGAGGTAAAGGCATCCTTGAGTGCCTGGGAGGTGGAATGACAGTCTGTGAAGAAGTTCCATGGAGTACCCTTTTGTATGAGTCAGGTCAGGGGAACAACGATATCAGAGTAGTTATGAATGAAACACCTGTAGAAATTCACAAAACCCAAGAAGGACTGAATGTCCTTGACTTTCCGAGGCTCGGGCCAATCTAAGATTGCTTTAACCTTTTCTGGAGACATTGTAAGTTCGGAGGAAGAGAGTTGGTATCCAAGATAATCAGTGGAGTCGGTGTGGAATTCACACTTATCTGGGCAGGCATAAAGTCCATGTTTGCAGAGTCGATGGAGCACTTCCCAGACATGCTCCTTGTGGGAGGCCTTGTCCATGGAGTAGATGAGGATGTTGTCGAGATAGACTATAACACAAACATTTAATAGATCAGTGAAGATGGTGTTGACAAACCACTGGAAAGCTGCTGGAGCATTGGTGAGACCAAATGGCATGACTAGCCACTCATACAAGCCATATTGGGTCTGGAATGAAGTCTTCCATTCATCTCCCTCAGCAATGTGGACCAGGTGGTATGTATGCCGGAGGTTGATTTTGGTATAGATCTTAGCTCAGCTTGGAGCATCTAGGAGGTCAGAGATGTGGGGAAGGGGATAGTGGTCTTTCTTCATGATCTTGTTAAGTCCTTGAAAGTCAATGCAGAGGCAGAGGGAACTGTCCTTCTTGTGGACAAAGAGGACTAGAGCGGCATGGGTGGAAGAGGAGGGGTGAATGAACCCATTAGCTAGGTGTTCATCAAGGAACATCCGGAGTGACTCAAGCTTGGAGGTGGAGAGGGAGTACATGGTGCCCAATGGAGGAGATGTACCTTCTTCCAGGTTGATTCTGAGATCATGTTCATGGTGCAGAGCAAGCTTAGAAGCCCTGCTTTTGCTAAAGATGTCTATGAAGTCATGGTAGTCTGGAGGGACTCCAGAGAGATTAACAGGATCCAGAGTTGTGGAAGACGCATGGAGTTGGATATCCTTGAGGTGGAGTTGTAGGCTAAACTGTAAGGAGCCCTGAAGGTGACAGGCCAATGCAAAGGCAGATGTATTGATCAGCACAATGGGTGGAGCCTTGTGATCATGGAAACATGGTGGATCAGGAGGGGTGGAGTCTGTTACAGTTATTGATTGCACAATGACTGGATAGATAGTGTTATAGTTATTGATTACGCATTTTTACCATTTAGAGTATAAGCAGTGTTCAACCTGAATATGGTTGATTGTTTATGTTTGTAGAT
>JBBPUB010000447.1:0-14574 GCA_038094415.1 Xerocomus alliaceus
ACACAGGTGCATTGATCAGTGCAATGGGCAGAGTCTTGTGATCATAAAAATATAGGATATCAGAGAATGCAAAATCAGCTAGAGAATGCAGGTCCAAAGGCTGCAGAGTTAAGCTTGAAGTTGTTGGCATGGTCTATCCAGATGTATAGAACAAGATACTGCTTGAAACCCAATCAATCAATGGATTGTAGTGGATGAGCCAGCTGTGTTCTAGTATAAGGAAACAGAATTCATTCAATAAAGTGATGTAGAATATCATCAGGGTGATATCACTGGTTTTGAAGCAGATAGAGAGGTCAAGAGCTTGAGTGGTGGAGGAGTTGAAAGTTCCATTGAATAGCTGGAGTTCATGCAGAGGAATAGAGTATAGGAAAAATCCATGATTATTAACAAAGATAGTGTCTATAAAATAGTTAAAAGAGTTACAATCTACAAGTGCAGAAAAGGACAGAATATCATATGAGAGTATTGAAATAAATGACATGAGGGAGTGGGGGTCTGAGAGAGCAGACACATTGAGTTGGACCTTTTTTAATGCATGGGCAGAGTTAATGCAACCTTGAGTTCATGTAGAGTCTACAAGGTTATAGACTATTTTTTTGCCTTCAAGTTAGAGGCCTCTGGTTTATCTTTCAAAGTTGCAATTGTAGCCACATGAGCCTTAAATGTTCAAAATGATGACTTTGGACATTTCTTTGCCTTGTGACTAGCTTGGCTATAAAACATACATAAGTTATTGTTAAAGCAGTACTTATGCTTGGCCACTGTGAGTTTACTGTCTTTTTCTAGCATTAACAACAGATTTGGATTGGATGGTGTGAAGGATCCAGAGTTGGAATTACTTCTGAAGTTAGGAGTTGAAAAGCCCTTGGTAGAGCTTCTAGGCTTAGTGTTAAAGGTGGGGGTGGATGACATTGTAAAGGTGGAGGCTCTGGAATTGTTGTTTCTAGAGTTAAATCTGAAAGTCTTATTGATCCTGGAGATTTCTTCTCAACACTTCCAGTATTAGTGGTTGATTTGTTGCACCATTATACAAAGATTATGGAGATTGCTTGGTTTGCTAAGCTGAAGCAACTTGTCTTTGATTCTATTGGGAAGTCTGTTATGGAAACTCCAGTGGAGTGCTTTAGAGCTCCATTTCTAAACTTGGCTTGCCAGTCAGTTCCAATGAACTATATAGTTTGATATATACTGGATGTTCTTTATATAGAGCTGCTCAAATTGAGCCTCTGTATTACCAATAGAGTCATATAAGCCAAAATTTAATTATAGTTCATAGAGGAATACCTCTCAGCTATTCATTTAGAGCAGACAGTGCTCCAGAGGTTCACTGTTGAGAAGGTCTGGCTCAAAGTATTTCAATGCAACTCCTTTAAGATGGGATTATGCAAAGATGACCTTGAAACAGTCATGGCAGAAGGACTTTGGATTGGCCTGAAAGTTCAGCTTGCACTGAACTATGAACAGCCAGAGTTTCTGGAAGTCCAATCCATTGAATAGATCTGGTTCCTAGATCTTGGTTTTGAAGATGTTGAAGGTATTGTGCCAGAGTGCACTCTGGGTCATATTTTAGATTGCCTTAGCAAACTATATAAATGACTTGAAGGCCAAAGATATATTATTTAATTGGAGTACATTGTTATTATTGTCAGAGGGGTCATCTGAATTAGAGGAATTAGATGGTGGTGGTTCTTTACTATTGTTATTTTCTGGAAACAGAGATGCCAGATCATAAAGTCTATTTTCAGACTTAGAGTCATTCTGGAGTTTATAAATCTAGAGAAAAGTGAGAACTATTTTAGAAAAAGTGATGAGGAAAGAGTCAATGGGGCTAGAAGAAGCAATGTAACAGTAGGGTACTGTGAAGATAGACAGATGTGCTACTAGTTTAACACTAAAGCTGTGGAAATCACTAGGGATGGTGTGGGAGGAGCCAAAGACTGACTTGAGACATTGATGGAAAGTCTGAATGTTGTCAAGTCTGGTCCCTCTGAGATGTTACTCCAGATAAGTCTGAGCTAGTGGGGCAGAGGTTTAGAGGTTAGTACAAAGGTGGACCAAAGTCCAGATGGAGGTAGTAATGGGATGGACTTAGGAGTGTGAGGACTTAGTGCAAGACATATGTGTTATGCTCTTGCTCTAGTCCAGTCCTCATTAAGATAGAGGTAAGGAGAAAAATGAAGGGAAGTAGACTGGAGGAAGTGAAGAAAACTTAGTCAATATTCATATTGAGGAGAGTACAGTGGAATTGTACAGAATATATATACTACTGAGAAATGCCACTAGAATGGAGTGTATAGGACAGAGTTCAGTAATATGAAGTCTAGAGCTGTGACCAGTGTTAGCAGTCACTGGAACTATGCTCCATAATGAACTCTAAGTGATAGAGAATGGAGACTGTGGAACTAATACTAAAGGAGATGTACAATAAGAAGAACAAGGAGTATTATAATAAACAAAGTCTAAAGGTGAGGAACACCTTCCTGAGTAGATTGTGCTGGAGTTACACTGCCCTGACTAGAATTGAAGTCCAGAATATGACAAGTGTGGAACGTAGATACAAAGGGGGGTTTAGCTTACATGGACTTATCATAGAAGGATGGAAGATTTGTGAGTGAAAGTTTTATGACATATATTATAACTTGTAACTTATCTCCCACTATAAGCATGTCTTTTGATATGAAGCAGTTTTCTTCCTTGGAGAAAGATGAGCTACCTTTAACTACAACCTTAAATGTTAAGCATTATTATGCTTTAAAAGTTAAGTTTGAATATATTATTAAATCTGATTCCTCCAAACAAGTCCAACAAGGTCTGAAACAAAGTAATAGAGAAAGGGCAAGAAAAAGAAGGGTAAAACAGAGTGGGCAAGAACTTTTAGTGCAGGACTTATATATCATACTCTTGTACTCACTATTCTCAGAGTTAAAAGTTAGATAAGCACTAGGCTCAAGGTTAGAATTATCTAGAGGAGACTAAGTTGATATTTAAACTGGAGAATGTACAGATTGGAAGGACAGTATTTATACTATAGAGTTGCACTGGTTTAGTAACAGAATGAAGAAGATTCATAAGATATGAATAAAAACTAAGTAATTGAATGAATAAAATGGAGTTGGGAAAACAGATACCAGAGCTGTGCTTCTGAGTAAGAAACTGGTCAGAGAAATCTAGAGGAGAACTAATTAGAAGAATTTACAAATCAAATGTTTGAGAAACAAGGTAAAAGGGTATCATAGAGATCATGCTGAAGATGTGTTGAAGATGTTACTAGAGTACTAGAGTTGAACCAGTATGTGACAATTGCCTTATCTTCATAGTCCTCTTTTGTGATCTTTACCATTGTTTCAGAATACTTACTACTTCACAGCCATCTCTCTAACAATGGCTTAGTCACCCATATTTCATTATGTTCTATGACCTTTTTTAATAGTATATATATGTCAAGTCCAGTCCCTTTAAAATGTTACTCTGAATAAGTCTAAGCTAGTGAGATGGAGGTACAGAGGTTAGTATAGAGGTGGACCAAAGTCTGGATGAAGATAGTAATGGGATGGACTTAGAAGTGTGAGGACTTAGTGTAGAACATATGTGTTGCACTCTTACTCTAGTCTAGTTCTTGTTGGAACAAAGATAAGATGAAAAATAGAGATAAAAAGACTAGAGAAAGTGGAGGAAACTTAGTCAATATTTGCATTAAAGATAATATAATAAAATTATATAGAATATATATACTATAGAGAAATGCCATTAGAACAGAGCATATAGGATGGAGTCCAGTAAAACAAAGTCCAGAGCTGTAACTAATATTAGCAGTTACTAGAGCTATGCTCCATAATAAACTCTAAGTGATAAAAAATGGAGACTATAGAACTAATACTAAAGGAGATATAAGATAAAAGAACAAGGAGAACTATAACAGATGACGTCTAAAGATAAGAAACACCTTTCTAAGGAGATCATGCCAGAATTATGCTATACTAATCAGAGTTGAAGTCCAGAATATAACAGTATTTCTTTCTTAGGTCTGAATCCTTAAAGGCCATATGACTGAGTGGAGTGTGAAGTTTAGGTGTGGAGATGTGTGGTAGAGTTTGGTTGATTGTGTGACTCCATTGATTGTTGATCAGAGTCTAAATTTGTAGCTGGACATATAAGCCTGGATGACATGCAATTAGTTTTTGTTTTTTCTTCCACTATTATCAATATGAACACTAAATCTATGTTAACAGCTGGAATGCACTCAGCTGGAGTTCACTGTTAGAAACTATTATATTGAGATGAACTAAGTACACATTACCTGGAGTTCACTGTTAGAAACTGGGAATTGCAAACAGTGAACTCCAAGGCTTGTACAGAGCATGGTAACAACATCTACAAACATAAACAATCAACCATATTCAGGTTGAGCACTGCTTATACTCTAAATGGTAAAAATGCATAATCAATAACTATAACACTATCTATCCAGTCATTGTGCAATCAATAACTGTAACAATCTAACCTCCCCTTCCTGCTATTAGAGATCACCAAATGGATCTAGAGAGACATTCAGAAGAAGCTCAACAACAATAACTTAACCATAGCTGCAAAGGTCATAAAGTAAGGGTGATAATGAAAGGAGGTAAAGAGAAAGACTAAGGAGGCAGCATAGAAGAAGGCCAAGGCATGGGTAGCAGAGAAGAAGAGGCAAGTAGAGGTGGTGAAGCAGAGGTGCAAGGAGGTGATGAAGGCAGCCAAGAAAAAGGTGAGTGGCCACATTATGTGACTATAAACATTACTAATTTGTCATTAGGCCAAGCAAGTCTAGGTTGTGTAGATCATAAATAAGGGCAAGGGGATGACACCACCATCATACAACTGATCTGAGTCAAGGGATGAGCTATGTGAGATAGGGACTAGCAAGTCCAAGTCCTGCATTACCTCTCAAGAGGTGAAGATGAAGTATGTACACCCTGGAAATGGCAAGGCACTGGAGAAGCCAGTGATAAAGAAGCCCATGACCAAATAGAGGCATACTATAGAAGCAGAGGATGATCCAAGGCTATGCAAAAGGGTATATAAGAACACAGAGATGAAGATGGAGGTAGAACCAAGTGGGAAGAGTGGTATCAAGCATGCCCTTTAAGGCATTAAGCTGGTAATTCAGTTATTGGACAACCACATCCAGATCCAAATCTATTTGCTCTACTGGCTTATGAAGCTTAAGAAGGTGGAGATGTTTGAGAACTTGAAGGAGGATATGGGGAATGAGAATATGATGGAGGCAGTAGAAGAACTGGAAGGGCTAAGAAAGGACTATACAGAGTCCAGTATATTACTACCACTGCTTCTATAGCATAGAAATATTAGTCCTTGGATTGTATAATATAGCAACAGAGTTAAATGAAGAAATGGAGTGAAAGAAAAAGAAAGAAAAGAAAAGAAAAGAAAGAAAACCTTGGAGTTGTATGAAATTAGATGGATAGTGGTTTAGGCTTGTTTGAGTACTTCTCATAGAAGTCTAAAACAAAATTCCTAGCTCTGTGATAAGTAGCTAGGAGGTCTCATCATTAGTTTTCTTATAGCCCAACCAATAAACTAAATATAGGAGTTGGAAGTAATGCCTTTTTTGATTGATCTTGAAGTCTAAAATTTTCACAATCTCATACTCTAGCTCACTATTAATGTCAAGTCTGGTTTCTTTAGACAAGTCTGATAAGGTCCAGAATAGAGTGACAAAGAGAGGGTGAAAAGGTGAAAGATGAAACAGAGTGGGTGAGAACCTTTGACATAGAACTTATGTATTGTGCCCTTGTACTTGCTATTCTTAGAGTTAAAGATCAGATGAGCACTAGGCTCAAAATTAGATTTGTCTGGAGGAGACTAAGTTGATATTCAAACTGAGATATGTACAGAGTGGAAGTACAGTTTATAGTGGCTCAAAAAAGCATTCCAATGTTGGGCCATTTTGAACAAATGGATCAATTGCCAAAAATGTGAAACAAACAAGATCAAATACTTGCAGGGTCAAAGATAGTACTTGCTCTTGGCATTCTAACACCACTTATATCATGTGATTTGGTTGTCATGCTACCAAGATATAGCCATTTTAAAATGACATCTCATTGGAACATTTATTTGAGCATTATGCTGTCATTTATAATTTGGTAAATAACATAAGACTTTGACAGCTTCTAATGGATGCTATGCCTTGACCCTGGTTACTTATATAAATATGGGGTATATAAACATGATGTACTATTCAGCTACTTCATTATCACCATGAAATCCATTTCTACCTCTACTAAAGCCAATATCCTCTCCCTCACTGAATCTGGCCTCTTTATTCATAATATTTCCTCTTAGACTGGCCTAGAAAAGTCTACTGTGGCCAGAGTTATCAAGGAATTTCTTCCAGATAAGGAAAACATCAAGCTAGGACATTCTTCTAAGCTTTCCCCTACTGATAGAAGAAGAATTGTCACTAGTATTACCACTGGGAAGGCTGAAAATGCTGTCTAGGCTAACCATCTCATTAATTCTACCCTTCCCTCCCCCATCTCCTTCCAGACTGTTCACAATGTGCTCAAGTCTGCTTCTCTCAAGGCTGTGGTTAAGAAAAAGAAGCCTTACTTGTCACTCAAGCATAGAAAACAAAGGCTTACTTTTGTTTTCAAGTATCAAAACTAGACTATGGAGGACTAGACTAGGGTCATTTGGTTAGATGAGACAAAGATCAATAGGATTGGGTCAGATGGGAGGAAGTATATGTGGAAAGTGGCAGGTGAGCCTTTGCAAAATAAGGAGGTTCAAGGAACAGTGAAGTTTGGAGGAGGTTCCTTAATGGTTTGGGAATGTATGAGTTGGAATGGTGTGGGGATTCTGGCAGAGGTAGAGGGTAAGATAAATGCTGAGCAATATGTCTCCATTTTGAAGAACAATCTGCTTCCCAGCATGGAGAGTTCTGGGATTTCTAAGGAGAGCACAATCTTTTAGCAGGATAATAACCTCAAGCACTCCTCAAAAAGAGCTCAGGATTGGCTTGACTCCCATAGGATCAAGCCTCTGGATTGGCCAGCTTAGTCTCCAGACCTTAGTCCTATTGAGTATCTCTGGCAAATCTTGAAAAAAAAGCTCAACAACTATCCAAGACCATCAAAAGGAGTATGGGAGCTTTGGAAGAGAATTGTGGTGGAGTGGGGCAAGATTGAGGTTGAGGAGTGTCAAAGATTGATTGAAAGTATGCCTAGAAGATTAGAGGCAGTGATAAGGGCCAAAGGAGGGCCCACTAAATACTAAAAGTCTAGATCTGACATGATGCTTAAATAAGTGTCCCAATGAAATGTCATTTTAAAATGGCTATATCTTGGTGGCATGACAACCAAATCACATGATATAAGTGGTGTTAAAATGCCAAGAGCAAGTACTATCTTTGACCCTGCAAGTATTTGATCTTGTTTGTCCCATATCTTTGGCAATTGATCCATTTGTTCAAAATGGCCCAATATTGGGACACTTTTTTGAGCCACTGTATCTCTGCATTATGTGAAATCTATCACATGACTTAGGGACCAATTTGATAGCCAAGAGTATGCTCTAGTTATAATTCCACCAAGAATAAGTGAAATTTCCACAGAGGTAGGCAGTGTGCATCACACACTACAAATAAGGCCAATATGGAGAGAGTTTTTGAGGTCACTGTATATACAGAGCAGAAGTATAGTTTATATACTATAGAGTTGCATCAGATTAGTAACAGAACAGAGGAGATTCATAAGATATGAATAAGAATAAGTAACCAGATGAATAAGACAAAGTTGGAAAAACAGTTACCAGAGGAATCTAGAAGTAGAACTAACTAAAAGAATTTACAAATTGAATGTTCAAGAAAAGAGATAAGAGGGTATCAAGGAGATTATGCTGGAGATGTAGCAGAGATGTCACCAGAGTACTGGAGTTGAATCAGTATGTGACAACATCACATTTCTTCAAAAAATTCAATCCTTCTCTGCTTCAGCTCTTTTAGTTCTTCATGCCCTCAAAGCCCTACAATTGTGCTCTTTCTCATTTTCTAGATCCACCATATCTGACTGGAAGTTTAATAGTGGATATCTATTCTACCAAGATATGCTATATATTCCATTTGAATATTAATTCTCCCTACTCCTAGCCATTTACTCCTTTTCTATAACAGGGTATATAGGCCAATTTCATACTAAAACCTTGATAGAAAGAGACTTCTGGTGATCAGGCCTTGCCACATTCATTAAAAACTTTGTTATGGAATGCACCACCTGTTAGATGTCCAAGATTAATATACACCTATCACATACCAGTTCAACTCCAGTACTCCAGTGACATCTCTAACACATCTCTGGTGTGATCTCCTTGATACCCTCTTATTTCTTTTCTCAAACATTCAATTTATAGATTTTTCTAGTTAGTTCTACTTCTAAATTCCTTTGACATCTGTTTCTCCAACTCCATCTTGCTCATCTGATTACTTATTCTTATTTATACCCTACAAATCTTCTCTGTTCTGTTACTAATCTGATGTAACTTCATAGTATATACAGTGGCTCAAAAAAGTGTTCCAATGTTGGTATATTTTGAGATTGAAACAGCAGAACTCAAAGGCTGAATGGAACTGGTTCTACTACGAAACTACTTTTAGTAAAAGAGTTAAGGAAATACTAACTCACTGTGTTGAGTAGAGAGTTGAGATGAGTTTTGAGGCTTAGAGGTCGAGTTCTGGAGGTAATCCAAGAGACTAGACTGGAGATCTACCCAGCATTATCCTTGGGTTTATATACTACTAGAGTATTTGTACATGTTTGTCTAACCCTAATATCTGATTAGAATATAAGCTGTGTGTCTACAACTAAGGTAAGAGTCCATGTTGTAGCTATCCAATAGCAATAAAGGCATATCATAGCCTCTAGGGCTAAGGGAAGTGGAAATGAATAACACATTTGATACTGTGGGTGGCAGATCAAATGGAAGAGAAGCCACAGTAGTGGTAATTAGATGGGCTATGCCATAGCTATGCACAGTATGGAAATGAAAAGAATCACATGGTGATTAAAAGGGTGTTGACTACATGTGTTAGAAGATCAGAAAGACATGGTGATTACCATGTGAAAGAATAGCCAAAAGGGTTTAGATCTGATTGGGAAGAAGGGCAGAAGATAAGCACAATTAGATAAGATAAAAAAGATAAGATAAGATTAAGGAAAAAGTATTTGCTAAGTCCATTGTGATTAAAAGTCTACCCTATACCATATATGATACAGCAAGGATTATTACACTACTCCCCTCCTAAAGATCATTGTTCAAATGATCAAAGAGAAGACAATGAGAAGCAACTTCAGTGACATTTTTAGAATATTTCTGAAAAAGGAAAAGGAACTGTTTGGGATCAATAGTAAGGGCTCACAGAGCTAAGGGGTGTTTGTGATAGAATTCAGAAATAGCCTCCTTGGCATTAGTAAGATTGAAGCATGGCTCCCAAGTTCATTCCATTTTGTCATATCCTTTCCAGTGTACCAGATATTCCAGTTGGCATTACCAATATCTGCTATCCACAATGAAATCAACTTTCCATTCATTGTCTCTATCTTCCATAACCTTGACAAGTCCAGGCTGATCTACGGGCTGTTCTTCAAGATATTCCTTATAAGGTTTAATGTAGGAGATATTAACAACCAGATGAATTCTCATGGAATGCAGAAGTTTTAATTCTACTGCATTGGTTCCCATCAATTTTGTTATGACAAATGATCCTAGCCATCGTTTTAATAACTTCTTTGATGCACATGTCAATTGAAGGTTTTCCATAGATAGCCAAACCTGTTGGCCAATGGCATATTCAGGAGCATTCTGTCATGACTGATTTACATACTTCTTTTGATGTGCCTGGGCTGCTTTCATATTTTGTTTTACTTGATCTAGAGTTGCAGCCATATCTGTAGTAAATCTAATGGCAGCAGGAGCTTTATCTGAATGTGGGGGTTCTATTCCCATTCTAGGGGTGTATGATTTTGTGATCTCAAAGGGTGCCTTTCTTGTTGAGGCATGCTGTTTGGAATTGATAGAGAACTGTGCAACAGCTAACCAATCTGCCCATTGATCTTGCTTCTCAGAGCAGAAGATTTGTAGGAACTTCTGGACTTCTTTATTGATGATCTTAGATTGTCCATCAGTTTGGGGGTGAAAGGCAGTACTCAGTTTGGTATTGATCTTCAAAGATTGATTAATCTCCATCATTACTTGCACTATAAACTGGGGTCCTCTGTTGGATATGATGGAGGAAGAAAGTCCATGATGCTTCCATATATGATTTAAGAACAGTCATGCTGTATCTAGTGTGCTGCATTGTTTTGTGCAGGGAATGAGTTCTACTTCTTTTGAGAATTGATCCATAACTGTAAGAATTGTGTCAAAGGATCAAGATTTTGGAAGATCTGTAATAAAATCTGCAGAAATGTGACTCCATGGAGTCTCAGGAATTGATAATGGTACCAACAAATCTTCTGGGTGTTGATTGGTTCCCTTGAATCTCTGACATTTTTTACAATGGCTAACATAATCTTGAATAAAGGTGGAAATTCCTGGCCACCAATAGGATCAAGAGATTAACTCTAAAGTTTTCTCATGTTCTACATGACCTGCTATGGGTGAATTATGGAACATTTGCAAAATGTCCATTTTAATTAAGACTGAATTGGAAACATATACATGGTTTTGAGGGTCATGCAGCAATCCATCTTCTCCTTTGACTAGGAAATGTTTTCAGCTAAGATAGATGGTGTCCTTTTCATTGAGCTTACAAAGCTTATTAAAAATGGCCTTATTGAGTCGTTCTCCTTCATGTGAGATAAGAAGTGGAGTATCTATCTCCATTTGTCCAATTTGTTCTGGTGAAATCATGAAAACTCCTTTGTTATCATTTTATATTCCAATAGCATGATCCTCTCTTCTAGAAAGGGCATCTGCTTTTCCCATAGTAGCTCTGGGCTTATGAATCCATTTCAGATTGAATCTTGACAGGTATTGAGCCCATTGAGCTTGCCTTCAATTAAGATCTTGTCATGTTTGATACCATTGGAGGTTTTGGTGATCATTCCAGACTTCTACAGGATGTCTAGCTCCTTCAAGATAATGTCTCCATTCCTCCAAAGCTCTGATTACAGACAACATTTCTTTATCCAAAATGGGATAATTTCATTTGGCTGGTTGCATACTATGTGATGTGTAAGCAATGGGATGCCATTTGTCTTCTTTTTTGATGGAGAGCACTGCTCCCATGGCATAATCTGATGCATCTGCTTCTAAATGAAATTCACAGTCTATATCAGGATAAGCTAGTATGGGGGCTGTTACAAAGGTGGTTTTCAGCATTTCAAATGCTTCTTGTTGTGATTTTCCCCATTCAAATGGAATTTCTTTCTTTAATAAATCGTTAAGTGGTCTAGCCATTTGAGAAAAGTTAGAAATGAATTGCTGATAGAAGTTGGCTAATTCTAGGAAGCTTTTTACTCCTTTGAGATTGCTAGAAACAGGCCATTGAGTAATTGCTTCCACCTTCTTTGGATTCATAGAGATGCCGTTCTTTCCTACAATCATGCCTAAAAAGTTAACTTCTGTGACACAAAAGCAGCATTTAGTGGCTTTCACAAAGAGATCATTTTCCATTAATCTTCGAAGGACTTCTCTTATGATCTTATCATGTTCTTCTTGGTCCTCAGTTTTCATGAAGATAAGGAGATCATTGATGTAAACAACAATGACATTATCCATGTCTACAAAGATTTTGTTCATCATTGCTTGAAATGTGGCAGGAGAATTGCAAAGTCTGAAGTACATCACAAGGAGTTCATATACTCCTCTGAAATACACAAAGGTGGCCTTTTATTCATCACCTTCTTTTATCCAAACATTGTTGTATCCCCATTGTAGATCCATTTTGGTAAATAATTTAGCATCTTTGAGTTTATTGACTAATTGCGATATAAGAGGTAATGGATAATTGTTTTAGATGGTGTGCTCATTTAGATATCAGTAATCCTGTACCATTCTTTTCCCACCATCTTTTTTCAGAATAAAGTACACAGGTGATGTTTGGAGTGATTTTGATGGATGAATATAGCCTTTCTGCAATTGTTCATCTAGGAACACAGTGACTTCTTCCTGTTCATTCACCAAAAGTGGAATAATCCTTTCTTTCTTTGGTTTAAAGTTATCCTATAACTCAATCACATAATCCCAGGGTTTTCATAAAGGTATTCTTTTGGAATCTTTCTTTGAAAATACCATGAGATAATCATAATATTCTTTTGGAACTAACTGTTCTGGGGGGGTTTCCTTGGATTGCACTCATTCTAAGATTTTCTCTTTTTCTAACAATTTTTTTTGTTTGTGAATCCAATTATACACTTGATATGATTGGTCTAGCTGCTCTTTCTATAGCATATGTAAAAACTTGCTCAGGGTGAAATCACCTTGTTGGAGATTTCAACAGTGCTGGGGACATCTCATCAATCAAACCTTTCTGGTAGTTCAATCTATTTCTGGGTTGTAGCACTGTAACCACTTGTATCCCAGAATAAATTCAAACTTGCCCAGATTGGTGACCTCAGCAGTTAATTTCTCACAATGACCTTTATATTCCATAACAAGCTGACAATTATGTGTTATTTTTCCAGCAGCATTTAACATTCCATCAGCATTATATACTGATATGGGATGTCTTAAAGGGGTTAAAGGGAGATGAAGATGCTGTGCAAATTATTGATCAATAAAGATCATGTTTGCTCCAGAGTCTAGAAGGGCAGTGGTTTTCATAAATGGAATGTTTATTTTTGGAGTTATTTTTATTGGTAACACTATATCCTTTTTGGAATTTAGAGTGCATAGAAAATAGGAGTCTTCTTCCTTGATTTCAGGTAAAAGCTCATCAAGATCTGTTTCTATTAAATCTGGATACATGCTTTGAACATTATGTTGTTTTTAATCAGGTGTGGGAGTAGAAGTTTTCATACTTCTAATCTCCACTACTTCTGGGAATATTATGTTTTGAAAATGTGAATCAAGCACCAGTGTTTCATTCCAGCTGAGCTCATTATCTAAATGAGACCCACATGACAGCAAAGATAAATCTTCTTCTATTTCCAGAATAGAATATCAGTTCTGACTTCCCATTTTCCCAGACATAATGGGTCGCCCTAGTCTTTTCCTGTTTTGGAGATGATGGTTTTATAATCTTGGAACCACACACTTGCTTCATTGAAACTCATTTCCACTACTGAGTGACTCCAATCCTGTTCTTTCTCTTTGTTCTAGGTTGGCTCAGTAGATTCACTCATTTCTCAGATATTCCTGGAGGAACAGGAGGTGGAACACCATTTGGCATGCCCTCCTCCTAGAAATTTGCATTTGTCACATACCTTTTTAGATTTTGGGCATTTGGAAGCCACATGTGGTCCTTTGCAATTAAAGCACTTTAGAGGCTGATGAGTGCCTTGTCCCTTTTGGGCTGCATCTACGTTCATGGTGTTTGGATCTTGTGGACAGGAGATTCTTTCAGCTGTGCCTCTTTTGATGAAATCTAAAAGTTCCTGGCATTCTCTGTATTTCTTGGCCTTCTGCATGAATGTGGCACAATCCCTATAGCAACCATCTTTCATAAATAGATATTTGACCATGTTCTGATTCATGTTTCATTCAAGGATCTGCAGTACTTGATCTGTGTTATAATCTGCAGCAGATAGATGGTTCTTGAGTTTTACAAAGTATTGAGCTACTATCATCTTATCTTCTTGTTTGAGATTTTCAATCTGTTATTGGGCCCATTCTTTCTCATTGGTAAGGTGGAAATGAAGCTCAACTAACTTCTTGAACTTCAGCCAATTTGTCATATTCTCTTTTAGGATTTTATTCAGATGGGCTTGGACAAAAGCTCTGGCATCTTCTTTTGTCATTTGTGAGAGAATGGCTTTTACTCCTGCTTCTTTGCAGAGAGCTCCTATGTTTTCATCTCACCATACTTGGGCTTTCATTCACCATTCTTCAAACTTTCATCCTTGGGTACCATCATATTTCCTGGGATCTGCAACAATCTTGGTGATACATAAACCTGAAGATCCTGATCTGGAATCAGATTTTACTTGCTCCTCCATTTGTTCCAATTCTTCTCACATCCTTTCATTGTCTTGGCTCATTTTATTCATGGCATGATCCTATGCACTGAGGTAATCTTTTAAATGAATCCCTAACTGGAATAGTTCATTTTTAGAGGAATTTGCTAATATGTCCAGTGCATTAGAGAGATATTCTGGTAGTGACATATGTTAACAACTGGAATACACTCAGCTGGAGTTCGCTGTTAGAAACTATTATATTGAAATGAACTAAGTACATATTACCTGGAGTTCACTGTTAGAAACTGGGAATTGCAAACGGTGAACTCCAAGGCTTGTACAAAGCATGGTAACAACATCTACAAACATAAACAATCAACCATATTCAGGTTGAGCACTGCTTATACTCTAAAAGGTAAAAATGCATAATCGATCACTATAACACTATGTATCC
>JBBPUB010000448.1:0-14554 GCA_038094415.1 Xerocomus alliaceus
AATGTCGGAATCTGGGTTGGATGACCGTCAGAAAACTGGTCTTTCAGAAGTACCGTAGACTCACCTCCATGACAGCACACAGACAAAAAATATGACTCCAGTGTCCTTGTATAGCATATTCGACGACAAAAACATAGACCGAGTGATGTATCCATCCGGTGAGGATGTTGACCTTGCTGCGATAGAATAGCATTCCCATTGTCAAATCACTAGGATAGGTTGGTCACACTGGAGCAAACGGAGCTAGTGATCGAACCAACGCGATGAGGTAGGCTTGGAAAAACCTGCCGGCACTGTCGGTAACAACAGGAGGGATGGTCACATGCTTCAGCTGTCCTCTGCCAATTGCGAACTGCACAACCAAGGGAATACTGAAAAGAGACATGGCGGCGCTACTGAGAGTGGATAGTATCCATGATCGTTGTTTGATGGTCGTGCAGCGGGGGGCTAGCAGAAAGTACGAAATAACCAAGAGAATAAAGGAAACCCAGAAGGCCGTTGAGGTCGCCAACCGCGACATGTTGGAGAGGAGGGTGATCATCGCGGGAGGAAAGTGGCGGCGACGTGATAAGTTGTCAACAAGTCGCGTTTTAAGAGCACGCGGGAACCGAACCGACGAAGGGCTGCCCATGAACGAAAAAGTAATTTAGCACGTTTCTGGCCTGTGAAAACTGATTTCGGCTAGTCAGAGATATCAATTCATCTACCCGACTCTACCTTTGCAGCGACTTGGCAATTGGAAGCAATCAAACTCAGTCAATAGTGATTAGTGGTATATAGTAACTGGCCTCTCCGTCAGCGCAGTATCTGAGTGTGATAAAAAACGGACGAACGTGACAGCTGTCCAGGCTTGGACAGATCGCCGGAGTGCCGGCCTTGCTTTCTTGGAAAGGGTAGCTCACACGTTCAACGGCCTTCGAACGTGCGCCGGCGTACTTCCGCCATCCATCCCGCTCGAGGACCGCCTGGTAAGGGATGGACAGGCAGGCGGTGCACCAGCTGGGCTCAATGTCATTACAGCACCAGAGAATAAACAGTTTGGTACAGAACATTTATGTGGCTCTATTTTCCACGGACGTTCGCGCCATGCTACAGCTCTTTCCAACACACACCCACTTGACACACAAGCAGCTCGGGCGGTGCTGCCTCTACAGCTGTGTATTTCCGAGAATATTCTCGACTTGACAGCTACTCGCCTCTCATGAGTCACTCTGGCTTATTGTAGAGCAGCTGTCTTTGGTCATTGAATGATTCGATGCTAGGAATGCCTGACCTTGCGCACGCAGTATTGCTTATTTCAATGGCGAGCGAACATTCAGCAAGTGATTTCGAGTTCCGGACGACGTTGTGTTGGCGGGCCAGAGGTGCCCCTATTTGGAATATTGCACTCCGATGTTGGTTACCAACATTTTCGATGTCAATACAATGCACGGTCTTCAGCAGAGAGCTGAAAGCTGTGAGTCGTGGTTGTGCTTTGGTGAGTCTTCATCTCAATCGCCTGAAGCATAATTTGCTTCCTTGACGTGAGATCAGTTTTGTGACTACTTCGTCCTAATACCGCATATTATCCGAGGAGGATGTATAGCGACCGTTCAGCGTGGCGTAAAGACGCCTTCCGTTCCGCCAGCGACCCTGTTCGCACGTTCCTTCAAGTCAATGTGGCCAAAATCACAAAACGTGGAGAGAAGTAATCATCGTCACATCTTCAGTCCGACTGTCGCTGGCTGTCTTTTCTTTATCAGATCTCACCCCTGTTACTAGGCACTCCCTGTTTCTATCTGGCGAACAGGCCTTGCTCTATTTTTCAATTCAAAGGTGAGATATGTAGAACAAAGCTTCTTCTCACTAAGGACAGCATTTGATCAGTTAGGAATTAGAAGACTTCCATGACAACCACTACTTGTGCGTTACACAGTTTATGGCTTCAGTGGATCGGAAAGGTGTCTCAGACTAGTTCTGACCAGTCCCAGACAAGCTACGCTTGCCGAGGACCTTTAAATAGATTTCATCCGTCAAGTTCATCATTATTCCCCCACTTTCCCTCGCAATGTATGACTGGACAACTACGACCATTCTAGCTCTTGGGGTTGTCGCGGTTCTGTATGTTGGACAGCAAGCCTTCAGAAGTCAGACCTCTTTTCCATTACCTCCTGGACCTCCTGCTTTACCATGGGTTGGGAACGTCATCGGAGTAAATATAGCTGCTCCATGGTTAACTTACGCAGAATGGGCAAGAACATATGGTTAATTGCAACGCGGTTATGTAATACCCTGTCCCCTGCTGAAGCCAATATCCGTATAGGCGACCTGGTCTATTCCCGGTTATTTGGAAAGGATATCATCATCATCAACTCGGAAAAGATTGCGAAGGACCTACTGGAGAATCGTTCCAAAAACTATTCAGACCGCCCGCTCATCATTACCGCTGAATTGTCAGGCCTCCTTTCCTTCCTTCCACATTGCTAATCTCAATCTACTGTTCAAGGTGTGGAGTAGGATTTAGTTCCGTGTTTATGCCATATGGCGATCGATGGAGAGTGCACCGACGCTTTTTCCATCAGACGTTTCGGGCCGATGCAGTACACAGATTTCTACACACACAACATCGAAAGGCATGTCATCTCCTCCGGCAGTTGCTTGAGACACCAGAACAATTCAATGACCATGTATTCGAGTGAGTACATGAAGTGAATGTGACAAATATCTAGCTCATCTGTCGATCAAGATACACAGCATCAGTCATTCTGAACAGTGTGTACGACTATGATCCAGTATCCCGCAAGGAAGATTTGGTGGATATGGTGGCTAACGTACTGACCATTATTGTGCCTGCCATACGGCCCGACATTTCCGTTATTGTTGGCGCCCTTCCATGGCGTGAGTCAATTGGGTCTCCTATTTCAGGTTTGATCGTGGGATGAATATGTTCAATGTAGTGCTTTATCTCCCGTCGTGGTTTCCCGGCATGTCATTCAAAAGGAAAATGCAGGTTGCACGCACGTATTCGAAGCAGTACCTCGAACGGCCGTTTGAGTACTCTCTTCAAAAAGTGGTAATGATTATATTTTAGTATCTGTTTTGTGTACATGTTGAGTGATTGACAGCGGGGTGGCAGTGCCGCACCATCAATGGTACACGACGCGTTGCAACGTATGGAAGGGAAAGCAATTTCATCTGATGGATTGTGGATGGATGCGCTCAAAGAGGCATCTGGGACCGCATTTTTGGGTATGTGCTCAGCTGTCTCGTGAGATCCACTATTCATGCATAACGTTTGATCGTTAGCCGCATCAGAGACTGTACGTGGCATAATGTCTGCATAACAATTAATGATCAGCTAACCATTTGGTATGAAATAGTCCAACTCGGTCCTGATGACGTTCTTTCTCATGATGGTGGTAAATCCGGTGGCACAAGAGAAAGCGCAGGCACAAATCGATACTGTCGTTGGCAAGGACAGATTGCCAACGCCGGATGATCGACCTCTACTGCCCTTCGTAGATGCTATCATTTGGGAAACACTCAGATACAGCCCTGTCATTCCTCTTTGTGAGTACCTCATCTCCGAAGTACTTTTCATCACTGATGCCCTTGAATCATGCAGCGGTTCCCCATGCCGCTGTGGATGACGATGTGTATGCTGGATTTCATATTCCCAAGGGTGAGTACATGACGATCCTCCCCTAGTAATAAAACATCTAATTATATATGGTTGCAGGTGCTATCCTCTTCGCGAACCTTTGGTTTGTCCTTCTACATTCCTTTGTTAGAAGTCTTGGTAAACTACTTTGTTAGGTCTATAGCACATGACGAGTCCAGGTTCCCTAACCCACATGCATTTATACCTGAGCGGTTCCTCAACGACGACGGTTCCCTCAAACAAAACGAGGTGGAACATATCACATTTGGATTCGGTCGACGTATCTGTGTTGGGAGACACTTTGCGGACATGTCCGTCTGGGCGGTCATTGCAAAGGTGTTGGCGGTGTTCAAGATATTGACACCCCTAGACGAGAACGGGGCAGAAATCTCTGTGGAACCTAAATTTTCTGATGGGATTGCGGTGTGAGTGATATATAACAGACATCAATTTGTTAATCCACGACATGATGCTGATCCTTTACAGACACCCTCTTCCATTCAAGTGCAGAATCGTACCCAGGTTTTCAGGGATGGATGCTGAGAAGCTGGAACGACTGATTGCCGCCAGCACTCCTTGACGTGATTTTTCTTGACTTGAACTTGCCATCTATCGAGTTGTTCACCGAATGGTTCAAATACATGCATCCGTTAGGATATGATGTCATTCCGTATCATTCCGTATCCTTCCGACTGCCTCGTCGTTCACATTCCATGTTTCTCTATTTTACTCTTTGGAATCCAGACTGTTGTATATAAGGACGTCGCCTTCGCTCATGTATTTCCCTTAGTTTTGGAATAGTTACTTGTTCGCCAGATTAGTGATTCGCTTTGAGTCATCGCTGCGCGCTGCCTAACAGCATCTACATCATCCACTCGAATTTTCTGGCATATATGAACACTCAGTCGCGGGCCACATTGTTCCAGACAGTGGCTGTGTCCTTTCTTCACTAGAACTCCCAGTGGCAAAGACTTTTTTATAGTACGTATGTCACCCTATCCCACACAAACAAGTTGCCCGAGGATGTCCCCACTGGCCGCATACGTACGCGGACATAGCGAGACACCATACACCACTCGCTCTCAATATCATTTACTGCCAGTGACTCACGGTCCCCCATGTATCAATTCCAATGTTTTCCCTGTCGCCTGCACGAGATACTCCGAGTCGCCATTCTCTGTAAATGTTACTATATGCGTTCCAACAGTCAGCGTCAATCCAGCTTCGTCTCATTAATATGCATCACTCATTGTCGGAAGTTATCAGTGATACAACGTGGCAGTGAAAGTCGACGATTTGTACGCCTCTACGGGTACCTTTTACAGATTCACTGATACTACAGATCAGTGCACACGCTCTATCACCTCATGTTATGCGCTCATCAAGATATCGCATCATCACGAAAAATACAAACAACTATCTGCGAGGTTGGCAAGTCGCGAGGATATAGCTGCTGAGAGTTGAGCTGGTAAACTCGGCACCAAATGGTCCTGAGACCACACTGACTGGACTGTTCCAACATTGGAATGAGGTCCGGCGGTGTTACCTTGATAGGCTCACAAGATGGAAGGATATAGTGATGAAAGAAAATCAAGAGAGGATGGAAGTGCTTGTGTACGAGAGGACAATTGAAGGGTGAAACCTCCCAACTCATTCACAACCCGTTAGTAAGTGACCTATTCCATATCATTGTTAAGCCTGCGTTTTATTTATTCGGAGCACCTCTCGGTGCGAGCTGGATCTCCACGTACTCCCAAAGTTCAGACCTGATTCTTTCTTATTCTTCTCATACCAGACCCTCGGATCTCTCAAGTCAGGTGGAGCCATACTCACCTTCACTTGTTTCCACCTACTCATCGGGTAACAAGTGGAGCTAGGACTGGTTCAGGTCTTCGGGTAACGACAGGACTAAAAGATGGCCCCAGGACTCACAGGTTAAGGACAACGGACACTGAGGGTTAGGGGGAAACCAGGAAACCTCACATCTAATATATACGGCTACCCAAATGTGATGAGTCCTCCCTGGTCCTCCGTGGTGCGTGATGCTATGATATGGATACCCTCTCATCACCATTTCGCATCTCTTGCAAAAAGTGGTTGCTCTTGCCTGATTTCTGGGTTACGTCTATGTCCGACGACACGCGAAGCTTGGGAACATGAAGATATACCATCTTTGGAGAACGGTGACAAGGTACGCAAAGATCAGTCGGGATTCCGGTATCTTCATGTCTGCGCCATGAAGATGTACACAACAACACGCAGATGAACGCATGGAAGTCTTGGAAACTGCCCCAGGGACAGATACAAATATCACCCCGATCTTCACTATTAGCGGCCACAACGACATCGATGACCTCTTGTGATAACCCATTTGTTCGTGCGTTGTTAGACACTGTTTGGAGGACTGGTCTAAGAGATTACCGTGAGTGCTTTGTATCTCAAATCCAGCGGCATGTACGCCGTTGCCGGTTAATTTTGCGTACTTAGTAATGTAATCGTTGATCCCAGCCTCTGTCGTCGGATGAAAGGGTTCTGAACGGCCAAATAACGTGACAGTCGATCTGGAGAGCTGGCGAACCCTGTTTCGCGAGGAAGTTTATATCGGCAGGGCGGCCCTATGTCCAGAGCTGGAGGAAGATATGTGACCCTTTGGCATGAACGACATCCATGACTTGAAGCGATGATAAGTATAACGTGGGACAGGCCCAGGATGGATTAGCAACTGAAAAGTATACCTTTTTCTAGCATTTAGTTTGTGCATCGATATAAGGGCCAGGGACATGGCTGAGTCCTCCTACTTCATGGAAGACGACGGTGGCTTCGGCGATAAGCAGAGTCACTGGTGAGGAACTGCAGAGGCATACAGAGGCAGAGGGGTATGGACTATACGGTACTGAAGCATTAACGGCAGAATTTGATGAGCTGGAACGCGTGGGCTTGTGTTGTGTTGTCGAGGTCATAACTAGTGCTGGTAAGACAGGGCGGTTGCGAATAGAGGCCCAATTCATAATCACGGAATGGAAGAGTATCAGTAACAAAAATCCAGTGTGTTGATGGAAGACCTCAGAACAAGACTTGGAAAGTGAGTAATCTTAGACCCTCCGAATCTGCGGGATGCTGTCAAGTTACGCGATATCTCGTTGTATTCTCTGGACACTGATTCATTATGCTGAGCACTGTATTCATCTTGTTTGAAATGCGTCAGTAAGACAACCGACAAATTTTTACACTCGGCCTACCAAGTTGTGAATGAGCTACTTCAAGTTCTTACAATCCAAGTGCTGCATAGCGCTGTTTGAATGGATTGTGATGGTACACTGAGTCGGATCATGATCAACAGACAAAAGCTGTGCATAACTTTTTGTAACAACAGTTCGAGGATATATTTTGATAATGCAACATGGTTAACGTTCGTGTTGTCTCGTCTGTTCGAAAGAAACCAAGTCGCCGCACGGGTCACGAGGGCACAGTAACGAAAATCATTTCATGTCGGATACAACAGCGAGTCCCGCACTCGAGGCTGAAGAGGCTGGTCCTGAGATGTCCCACTTCCAACTCCGATCCCATTGTCTGTGCTCGTCCGAGTCTCATCGCCCTTGGCACCCACCAGCAGTTGCCAAGGACAATCTCAATGATTTGAAAAATATCACCTCTACGACGGACGACATAGCACTCATGAGGTTGGCTGGAATATCTGAAGACTCTCATACGCGCGTATAAGTAGCAACGGCCATTTCTCTGTCATTTTATTTGATCGCTCTGGGTCTTTCGACAGTAATAGTAGACTGACCGTCCAAATACCCATCTTATGAATAGGTAATCCATCATGATGACCATTGCTGCATGGTTACTGGGAGGATTATAAACATAGTAATCCAATATGCAGCACACATTGCTGAAATAGCCGAATATCGGGAGACAAGTGCGGTGTACAATGCTTTCCTTCCGTCAACTGATAGTACAGCACCCTTTCTGATTCACATGATGTTCACTGATAGAAGAACAGGCCGGCAATGGAATCCACCATTTTGAGAACGTATCGATAACCTTTTCCTGTCATCTCTTCGCTGACTTCTACCTTTGATTCAAGCCCGTCGAAGAGCGTTTACCGTCTTCGTCTCCGTGTGGCTTGGTATAGATGTACGGACTGTACTGTGCCACATGGATATTGAATGGGAAGATAGATGGTATGAGAGTTATGGTCAATGGTGGCTCGCCTACTCTAGTGCCGACTTCCTGGTGAGAGCGTTAACGTTTGTTCACGCCGACTAACTTGAAGTCGTGTCCCTTTGCTTGCAGCAACATGTATTGACACCAAATAGAGATGAACACTTGCAGGTCGATCAGTCGCTGAAAGCCACCAGAGCGCAATCATCCAGCCTCATTCGTACTAGTCCTATTCGTTCGTCATCACCCTCCTTTACGATGCTCCTCATGTCCAACAACGCGCGTCCAATGGTATTTTCCTCCACTCCTACCGACGTTCATGAGCAACAAAGGAGTAGGAGTGGTCGAGACTAAGACCCTGCCTGGCTGGAACCCTCAACCCGAAACTATGTCACACTTCTACATGCATCCTTACATTCGTCAGAGCACTGATTTGTAACTGGAACCACAAATAAGTCGATTTGATCATTCTCCATGCTTCCGTCAAGTAGAAAAGAAGAAAGACTGAAAGGGGCAGGATTATGTTCCGATCAATCTTGAGGTCTTGAGCGAATAGAGAGAATCTGGCAAGCTTGATGGTCGGACTTTGTATTGTGCTCGTTCTGCTTCCTTAGCACGCTTTTCGCCATGGGTTGATCACATTGATTACAACGATGATCCAGAACTACCTGTTGTTCACCGCATCGTAATGAGTCAGCAGACAAACATCATGCAACTTATGGTGTCCCGCCGATCGTCGTCGAGCTCACTCCAAAAAGGGGACTATATAGGCGATTGTGTTCAACAGACAGTGCAGATATCGCTGAGAAGGATACCACAGAAAACATGCAGAGGGTACTGCAAGTCACAGATAAACCTGGTACAATCACGTCCTGTGACAAGGATGGCGGGGTCGTGGTGTCGTGGTGTGCGCACGTCCAAGAGACTTTGATCTAGTCATCTTGTGCCTAGTGAGTGGTTAGGGTATATCTTCTCGTACTGGTTGAGACCGTTGATAGGACCAAATCCGGAATCAGTCTTCGTACTTTGATTTGATGTTTCGGCGTTCCGTGATGGGAATCAATGTCTCTTTCTTTTCTGGTATATCTGATTGGCCAAGCTTTGCACAGGTGAGTGTTGATTCTGAGTGATAGGTTGTGCACGCCACTTTGACATGGAACATCGTAGCGGGCGCTTGATTTGGCATGTCCAGGCAGTGTTCAACGCGACTTGAGGCGGAGTCCTCTCGGTCGGACCCTTCCCCCTTAACCCCGTTCTACACCCAACAGGACTCACCACCACCACCGTCGACAATGACGACGACGACGAGCCCGCCGTGACCCTCAGACGATGTCAACAGCGATCGTGTGTGTGGTGAGATCAGTCGATTATATAATCCAGGGGCGGTGAACGCCAGCCGTCCAACGAAAACCAGCAACTGAGTGCGTCCGATTGCACCCTGCGGTCACACAGGCATTAGCTGGCGGGTTTCCTGCGCGCTCTCCTTTCCTCCCTCCTTTCCATCCTTTCCAGAACCTGTGCAACTGCCACAGTTCTGAGAAATGGACGCCCCATCGAACCCCGAAACGTATAAACAGCTCCCCGCCTTCCCGTCGGCTCAATACCCCTTGGAGCGTACCGATAGCGACCCTGACGTCCGTCAGTCGCATTCACCAAGGACACCCAGTTCTGCCAGCCTGGAGGCACCTCTGCTTCCAGATGGGCAAACGAGAACTCCGCGATCTCACACTGTCAGCCCAAGTTTTGTGTCCTCCCCGCTTAACCCCAACGCAGTCACTCATTCATCCAGCCCCCCCTCATCGTTCTCGGGCTTTCGTGCCCAGTCGAGACAAAACATGATATTCAATCGCATCGCTTCCGAAGAATCGCAAGCTCTTGCTTCCCAACGCTCGTCCCTCACCTCGAATCGCGCCTCCATGATTCTATATCGCCTCGCTGATGAGGACGAACAGCGTGCTCTAACTTCTCCAGGCATAAATCGTCAATCTGTCCTCTCCAACTCCGGAGAATCCGTGTTTACGGTATCTTATGACTCGAAATACCCTTCTGGTGTTCATACCCCTCACAAACTCGTTCCTTACCCCTTTGACCCAAGTCTTCACATAAACACTCCCGAAGACGACGACGCCTTGCATGATCCGTCTGATAACACCCCGCTCAACACGTCATCTGGAATCGCTATCCGAGGTTTTGTGAATGTCGGTGTATTGGTCCTCGTCATCTTGTCCTTATTGGTCCTCTTCATATTCTATCCTGTATGGCACTATTCCGTTCTGGGTAACAGTACAGTCCCGTGACAGTGAGTTTAGACCCGGACGCTTTCGCGGCGTGCGTGCTTATCCCCTTCCTCGCTTCTAATTGCGCTGATTCTTTATCCGTGGCTAGTACCGCCCCGCTCCATCTTGCATTGCTCTCATCCCGTATACTCGAGCAACCTTGTAACCACACCCCGTCGTGCCCACAACTATCAACCACGTTACCCCTGGTATCACACTCCTTTCATCCTCGTCCTCAACGCGAGCATGCTTCACATTCAGTATATCACGCATCAGCAACAAATAATCTGAACGGCATTTTGTCCCCAGCCCTGATCGACGTGGTTAACCACAATAGCTTGTTAACCTGTGCATATCACTCGTCTTGTGTTAGTGTTCTTCTCGTTGTCGTTGTCTGCTGTTCGACTTGCTTGTGTTTTTGTCTCTCTTCGGACCTGGACTCTATACCGCACGAGATATTTTTTACCGGTGGATTTATTTCACTACATTTGCAGCGTTAGAGTACTTTGTATTCGGAGTACTTTGCCATCGGCCGACTTCGGTTTGTTTCACACGCCATTTTTTCCTGTTCCTCCGGGATGCTCCATTTGTAGGCGTCCAATGTATCTACGGCGAAACTAACGCAGCGGCCGTGTACCTCATGGTCCCTACACATTGCCCTAACTTGATCCCATCCTCTCTTTCCTTCCTTTGCAATCGAGCCTGATCACGCGTCTACGTCTACGTCTCCCTCCGACTCGTTTGAAATCTTTCCTCTTCATGGAGTATCTCCAATCCCTGGCGGCTCACCTGTCCAAGGTCATCGCCATTCGCAAAAAGTACCCGCTCGTTGAGACCCGGGAATCAGATCCCGGACAAGGTTTAGGCTCAAGGTCAAATTCGGAGCGTCATGTACCTGCTCTCGGCACTTCTACCTCTACCTCCATAGGTCACGGGCACACTGAAGTGGCCACACGCCGATGTTTCAGATATGGCCCGGTACGTCGTCCATGATGCAGAACCTTACTCGGTTCCCTACTGACTTTTATTTTGTCTCCTTTTTTTCTGCAGCGCAAACGGGAAAAGCGTCCACTGACCGTTGGTGGCAGATGCTGTTCCAGTAAGAATGCGGGGCAGATCATGAACAAGCTCGATAGACTCGTTCAACTGCATGTCGCAAACATAGGACGACGGACGCTCGCAAGCAGTCCGACAGCTATGCAAGTCCTTCGCTTCGTGACGCTCGTCGATGCCACGGGCCGGGAACACCCGATACTAATGCAATGCTGTACATCACTTGAGGTGAGGGTGTAACTTGGGTGAACCCGCGAGAGGGCATCTACTGATGCTCTACACAGCAACTTCAGGCGATGCTAAAGGTGGTATTGAGGTGCAAGGCTCGCGATGCACAGGTCCAGAGGCGGTACCTCGATACGGGGCTGTACGATCTATCTATCGACAAGGGATCACAGGTTATCCAAGTGACTGGCGAGGCCACCCAATGGCCGAGTATTGACGCAGGAACGAAGTTGGTCATGCGAGTCGTGTTTCAACAGAAACAGCAATCATGCAAGCAATACAGGTGTCAACTATGTGGCGCTTCGAATAGGGTTGATTGTCGAAATCCTGCCGATTGGTCTGGTTGGCTCACCGAGCGCTCCATAGACTGGTAAGCGCATTGATTGTCCGTTGTCGAGTATCGAGTCCTCAGTAGGAGTAGTCGGGAATGCGGTGGACGGTTTCAAATCTTGCTAGAAAAGAAGAAGAACTGCAAGAAATCACTAGACAATGTACCCAAAATCGACGACGACGCTCGGGCATGCATTCGTAATTTCCGTGTCGATGCGATCGTGCGTCCTTTCCTGTCTTTTATCAAGTACATGCTGACGTTCCTGTTAACAGAAAGTACGTGTGTAGTTTCTAGCTGAGCTGTATTAACACTCTGACCTTTTCATTCTTTCCTAGTTGGTGTGTAACCTCGTGTCTGTGGTACTGTCTATGTGCTAATAACTTCACCCATGAAGAAACATGTCGCCTTTTGCGCCGATGGTACCGAAGAGGTACATGAAGCTGATGATTGGGATCGTAGTCCCGTTCCAGTGGCGAAACGGCTTACTTACGGGTGAGTCCTACTTCTAGTCTCTGGTCGTCCTCGTCAATCCAAACATGTGGTATCAGGGACATGCTTGAACTCAAAGCACTCCAGCGTGATCTATACCTTGCGCCGCAACCAGCCAACCCCTCTTCTGTTCTCTTACCACGCGTGCCTATACCCCTACTGCGCCTTAATCCATGACGCTTTATTCCACCTTCTGCTGTTCGGGTTTCGCTGGTTCATAGAAATGTTCAGCATATACAGCCATTCACCTAGCTCGGTCGCGAACCCGTCGCAGACGAACGACGACAAGGAAAAAAATGCCATTCGTCCAGTAACTATGTGCTCACCATCTCTCGACTCTAGCTCCAACACGCTGAAATATTTATACATACTCTGCAATCTCGCGGACATCTCTACCACCCTCTTTACTTCTTCACACCCTATTTTTCATCGGTACACACAACACTATCACCTTAGCATGACGAGCACCATCAGAGAAAGGACTCTTTCCCGCCGGACGATATGGAGTTAGACTCATGATAGTGCGATTTGTACATGTCTAGCGATTATATATTGGTTGATCGATTCACCTGCAAGCCTGGACATGATTTTAAAGGGACTACCCAAAATTACCTGGAGACTGACACCCATGTTACTCATGTTGAGGAAAATGATGGAGGTGGCAACTATGATCTTGACTATGCAGACTACCACTCATGCTCCAACTATGATGTTGATGATATTAGGCACAATGCTTCACTTATCCCTGTCAACCCATCTTTTGAGTGCAGTTCACCACTTTCTGAGCTCCCAGACAACACAAGCAATGAAGAACAGACAGCTGCTAGGAAGCATGTGGAGATCAACACTGGATGAGGATGGTGGTGCTATCAATTGACCACCCAAGAAGGCAAAAAGGTCATTGACAGCACCCATGAAACATAACCCCACTCACAAGAACTGGGCAAATGGTTTCTGATGCTCCAGTGAGTACTTAACTATGTCTTTTTGACTCATAACAAATGTCACTTTCATACAGGTTGTATCAGACTCTTGTATGATAGCATACAAATGATTCTATCATGCCCTACATGGGCTTTTAAGGATATGAGTACCTCATATGAGCTTGAATGGCTATCTAAGATAACTATGATCTTCTAAGGTGACTCAAAGCTGGTATGGCCTTGCAAGGCTCAAGAAGTCTTGCCAACCAAAGTATTTCCTTTCAAGGGTTTATAAGGTCTGGGTGGCTTGCAAAGCATTGAGTCACCTTGTATGACCTTATATGATTTTATTTTTTTTGCTGATGCAGCAACAGGACATGGAATGATGGAGGGGATGGATGGGCAGACAGCAACAGATGCAAGAAGAGAAAGGAAAACACACAAGGAAAGATGATAGAGTGCCATGATTCTTGAGAGGGTTCATTTGTGTCATGATGCAAAGACCAATGCAAAGACAGTGGATCTTGCCTGTGTATGCAGTGATGACAGTTCCTTGTTCCAGGTTGTACTCCAGCTGTGGGCAGCATGATCCTGTAAACAAATTGCTGTAAATGGGCCTCTCAAAGAGAGGCAGCACAGCCACCCGTGGGCAGGACGATGTTCCCCAACGAGCTGTGGACGCACATCTTTGAGGCGCTCGACGCCCCGCACGACCTCGCCGCCGTCGTGTGTACGAGCAGACGCTTCAAGGCGCTCGGCATCAGGGTCCTCTACAGACACCTCATCTGGCCGGACCCGCTCAAGTTCATCAGAATCCACCAGAACCCTTCACTCCGCGTCGTCGTCCGCGCCCTCACCCTCGGCATATCCACAGCGACCTCCCAGCTCGACCGCATCGAGCAGATCAGCCGTGCCAGAGCCATCATACACCTCTCTGGCGAAATCGCCTTCCTACACCGGCCCAGCCGCGCACATGAAGCCCGCATCCTCGACGAAATCGGTGGCATCGCCAACATGGTCGACCTTCTGGCCTCGGAGGGCGTCACAGAAGCCATCTACAACCATGCAACCACCTTCACGAACCTCCGCGATCTCACCTTCAACAGCATGGTCCTCCCAGACGCCTTCTACGAGTTCGTCCACCGCTTCCCCGCGCTCGATAAGCTCGTCATCGAGAACTGCACGCCCCCTCTGCGGCCCCCATTTCACTACCCTTCACCCCCGTGACCTCCCCCATCACCGAACTCACCATCCTCGGCTTGCGCGGCCGCCGCGATCCCCGTGAGCTCCGCGCTTTCGGCGAAGGCCAACGGCTCCGCGTCATTCGCTTCGACTGGACTTGCTACATCTACAAACACTTTTGCGAACAACCCATCCTGCCCATCCCCCCACCACCCAACAACTGGACCCAGGGCTTTGTCGTCGTATTGCCACCCGGCGTCACCACCCT
>JBBPUB010000449.1:0-14550 GCA_038094415.1 Xerocomus alliaceus
GATGTAAGATAAGAAGAACAAGGGGTACTATAATGAACAAAGTCTGGAGGTGAGGAACGCCTTCCTGAGTAGATCGTGCCGGAGTTACGCTGCGCTGACCAGAGTTGAAGTCCGGGATATGACACTGGGCCACTACCCACCTAATGTCGTACAACTCCAAGGTTCCCTTTCTTTTCTTTTTCTTTTTCTTTCTGTTCCTTTTCTTTCTTTCTGTTTTTTCCTTCCATTCCAACTCCATTCAGTTTCTCCATTCAACTCCATTGCTATTTATACAAGTCTGAAAACTAATACTTTATACTACGGTGGCAATGGCAGTGACATCCTGGACTCCTTGTAGTCCTCCCTTAGCCCCTCCAACTCTCCCACCGCCTCCACCGTGTCCTCATCCACCATCTCCTCCTCTGGATCATCAATCACCTCTGCTTCCTTGAGCTCCACAAGCTGGCAGAGCAGGTGAGTCTGGGTCCGGACACAGTTATCCAACAACCAGATCGCCAGCTTGATGCCCCAAAGGGCATGCTCGACACCACTCTCCCTGCTCGGCCCTGCCTCCATCACCACGTCCTCACACACCTTCTTGTATGGCCTTGGGTCTTCTTCCACCCCCATTGTGTGCCTCTGCTTCGTTGCAGGCTTCTTTGTCATGGGCTTCTCTGGCGCCTCACCATCTCTGGGGTGTATGCACTTCGCCTTCGCCTCTTGACAGGCGATGCAGGACTTGAACTTGCCAGTCCCCATCTTGCACAGCTCGTCCCTCGACTTGCACTGGTTGCATGGTGGTGGCACCTTCCCTTTGCCTTTGTTCACGGTCTGCGTGACTGTCACATACTGCTCCAACTCTGGTACTCCAGTACTCTCCGGCATGATCTCCAGTACAATCTCTGGTACGATCTTCTAGATATCTCTTATCTCGTCTCCGTATTCCCAATTCGTATGATCTCCTTCAGTTATTCTCATTCTTAGTTCCTCCAAGCAGGTGTCTTGCTTAGTATGACAGCCCGACATCTGTCTCCAACCTGTCCCAGACCTATCTCGGACATCTGTCTCTGACTTGTCTCTGACCTGTCTCAGGCATGTTCCCAACCTGTCTCCAACTTTGATATATCATTACTCATTCTGTTTCACCTTTGACAACCTGTCACATTCCATTACTAATCCATCTAGACTCCATAGTATAAATATGATACTCCAACTTGTACATATTTCAGTTTGAATATCAAATTAGTCTCCTCCTCACACTTCCAACCTTGAGCTCTGCACTCATTTGACCTCTGACTCTGAGGATAACAAGTACAAGGGCATGACACATAAGTCCTGTGCCAAACGTCCTCACCCCCTCCATTCCACCCATCCTTTCCTCACCTTCCCATTGCAACTCCGTTCTGGACACTGTCGGACTAGTCTGGAGGACCTGGACTTGACAGTATATTCAAACTCATACTTGTACTCGTCATACTCACTATGTCGTGCACCCAGACATCCTGTCAATGGCTTGAGTCAGTCTTTGGCTCTTCTCACACCATTCCTGGTGACTTCCACAGCCTTAGTGCTAGACCCGTGACTTTCCCATCCATTTCCACTGCACCTCGTCGTCGCACCACTCCTTCTGGTCCTTTCAACTCTTCTCTCACTCCACTACCAGAAACAGGCCCTGCCTCCCCCCGAATCCATGAACTCCAGGACGATCCAGTCCCTGGAGAAGAAGGTCTTCATGCTCTGGCCCCTCTGATTCCTGGAGATGATGATGGTGATGATCCTCCAACTGATCCCTCAGAACCACCCAATCCTTCAGACCCAAGTGACCCCTTCAACGATGATGATGAGCAGCAGCCCAACGATGTACCCTTGGCTTTTGAACCATTTAACCAACTCGCCAATGCCATCCGGAACATGACTCAGCAGGCACTCTGGCATAAGTCCTCCGATACTCCTAAAACCAAAGTCTGGGAGCCAGACCCATTCGACGGACTGGATCCCCGGAAACTCCATCCCTTCATCGTCCAGTGCAAGTTGAACTTTCAAGCCAATCCTAAGTTTTTCCACCATGATTGTGCCAAAGTCACTTTCATGCAGTCCTATCTTAAGGGAGTCGCCCTTGAGTATTTCGAGCTGGATCTTCTTGGCAGCGAACCTCTAGAGCTCTGTTTGCTCTGGATGACCAGCTGGGAAGTATTCCTATATGAACTCCAGTTTAACTTTGGTCTGCACGATCCCATTGGCGATGCGGAGGCTCGGCTTGAGCAACTCCGCATGAAGGATTCCCAACGCATCTCCAACTATGTAGTCCAGTGGAACCACCTGGCGAGCCAAGTCCAGGAATGGGGTCCTGGAGTGCTCCACCACAGTTTTTACATCAGACTTCCTAATCGCATCAAGGATGAGTTGTCTTGGCTTGGCAAACTGAGCGACCTCTACAACCTTTGCACTTTAGTGCAGTAGATTGACCATTGCTATTGAAAACATAGGGAAGAGATTTCTAGGGCCAACAAGGTTCCTGGGTCTAACTCCAGAAATGGTAATTCCAAGGCCACTACATCCACAGCCCTGTCTTCATCCGCTCCCACCTTGGACTCCAAGCCTAGGAGTTCTGCGAAAGACTCTAAGGCCTCCAACTCCAGCAGTCACTCCAACTCCGGAACCTCCGCGGTTCCCAAACCCAACTTGTCGTTCAAGCTAGGTAAGGACAGCAAGCTCACAGTGGTTGAGTGAAAGCGTCACTTCGATAATAATCTGTGCATGTTCTGTGGTCAAGCTGGCCACAAGGCTAAAGAGTGCCCAAAGTCATCATCCTGGGCATCCAAGGCTCGCATGGCTACGACCACAACTCTGGAAGTCAAACCAGAGGCCTCTAGCATGGAGGTGAAAAAATAGTCAGCAGCCTCATAGACTCCGCACGGACTCGAGGTTGTGTTAACTCCGCCCATGCACCTAAGGAGGTCCAACTCAATGTGTCTGCTCTCTCAGATCCCCGCTCCCTCATGCCTACCATCTCAGTCCTTTCCTATGACATCCCAACCTTCCCCGCACTCATAGACTCCAGATCATCCAATTGTTTCATAGATACCTCATTCATTAATGATCATGGACTTTCCCCATACCCCATCCCTCCTCCCTTCGCTTGAACTCTGGCTCTTTGATGGAACATCCAACTCCACCATTACTCACGCTGTCGACCTCTCTATCCATTTTGAAACTGGTGACATCACTCCAACGACATTCTACATCACTCTGCTGGATGAATCCTGTTTCCTTGTGCTAGGACACAACTGGCTCATCCACTACAATCCATTGATTGACTGGGTTTTGAGCAGTATCTCATTCCACCCATCTGGATAGACTTTGCCAGCAACTTTGAGCTCTACCCCACAGCCTCCAGACTTACCTCCTCCAGCTGACCCTACACCCCCTAATCCACTGTGTTTCCATGATTGCAAGGCTCCGCCCATTGCGCTAATCAATGCACCTGCCTTTGCATTGGCCTGTCGTCTTCAGGGCTCCTTACAGTTTAGCCTGCAACTCCACCCCAAGGATACCCAACTCCATGCATCTTCCACAACTCTAGATCCTGTTGATCTCTCTGGAGTCCCTCTGGACTACCATGACTTCACAGATGTCTTTAGCAAAAGCAGGGCTTTTAAGCTTGCTCCACACTGCGAACACCATCTCAGGATTAACCTGGAAAAAGGTACATCTTCTCCATTGGGCACCATGTACTCCCTCTCCACCTCCAAGCTTGAGTCACTCTGGACGTTCCTCGATGAACACCTAGCTAATGGGTTCATTCGCCCCTCCTCTTCCACCCACGCTGCTTTGGTCCTCTTTGTCTGCAAGAAGGACAGTTCCCTCCACCTCTGCATCGACTTTCAAGAACTTAACAAGATCACAAAGAAAGACTGCTATCCCCTTCTCTGCATCTCCGACCTCCTAGACACTCTGAGCCAAGCTAAAATCTATACCAAGATCAACCTCCGGCATGCATACCACCTGGTCCGCATTGCTGAGGGAGATGAATGGAAGACTTCATTCTGGACCTGTTATGGCTCGTATGAGTGGCTAGTCATGCCATTTGATCTCACCAATGCTCCAGCAGCTTTCCAGCAGTTTGTCAACACCATCTTCACTGATCTATTAGATGTTTGTGTTATAGTCTATCTCGACGACATCCTCATCTACTCCATGGACAAGGCCTCCCACAAGGAGCATGTCCGGGAAGTGCTCCATCAACTCTGCAAACATGGACTTTATGCCCGCCCAGATAAGTGCAAATTCCACACCAACTCCACTGATTATCTTGGATACCAACTCTCTCCCTCCGGACTTACCATGTCTCCGGAAAAGATTAAAGCAATCTTAGATTGGCCTGAGCCTCAGAAAGTCAAGGACATCCAGTCCTTCTTGGGTTTTGTGAATTTCTACAGGTGTTTCATTCATAACTACTCTGATATCATTGTTTCCCTGACCCGACTCACACAAAAGGGTACTCCATGGAACTTCTTCATAGACTGTTGTTCCGCCTTTCAGGCGCTTAAGGATGCCTTTACCTCGGCTCTGATCCTTATTCACTGGGTTCTGAATGCTCCAATCATAGTAGAAACTGACACCTCCAACTATGCTATTGCTGGTATCCTTTCTATCCATTGTATGGACAAGGAAATCTGGCCAGTCGCTTACTACTCTCAGATGCTCCATTCTCCGGAGCTCAATTATGACACCCATGACAAGGAGCTACTTGCCATCCATGAGGCATTCTGGACTTGGCACCACTACCTTGAAGGTTCCAGAACTCCAGTTGATGTCATCACTGATCACAAAAATCTGGAGTATTTTGCCACTACCAAGCTCCTAACTCGCTGGCAGGCCCAGTGGTCGGAGTTCCTTTCCCAGTTCAATCTGATCATTCATTTCTGCTCCGGACACCTCAGAGCCAAGCCTGATGCCCTTACTAGATGCTGGGACATCTACCCCAAAGAGGGGGATAGGAACTACGCTCACATTAATCCCCACAACTTCCGCCCCATTTTTACTCAGGAACAGCTTGCTGCGTCCTTACAGGCCACTTATCTTGCAGCTCCGGTTCTCTGGGCCAGCACCCTCTTCGACATTGAGTCACTTCACAGTGATATTCTCTCTGCCCTCCCCTCCGACCCCATCGCTGCTATCCACCTCTCTAACTCCAACCCTGATTCACACTGGTCCGTCGACTCCAACGGCTTCCTCTGTTTGGATAATCATATCTATGTTCTGGACACTGATAACCTCCAACTCCATGTGCTCCAGTATAAGCATGATCATCTGCTATCCGGACATTTTGGACAAAATCGCACTTTAAAGCTAATCCGTTGGGAATATACCTGGCCAGGCATCCAGACATTCATCAAGGAGTATGTCTCTTCTTGCACAGCCTGCGCTCGAGCCAAGGTCCCTAGACATAAGCCCTATGGACTCCTAAAACAGCTCCCAATTCCTGAGAAGCCGTGGAATTCCATATCCATGGACTTCATCGAACAACTTTCCATGTCCTCCGGACACACTGCCATCCTAGTCATTGTCAATTGCCTTTCCAAGCAATGTATATTCATCCTGACTGACAATAAGGTGACATCTCCGGAGCTTGCAAAACTCTTCCTCCTTCATGTTTTTTCAAAGCATGGAGTTCCCTCTCACATCACCTCCGATCGAGGTTCAGAGTTTGTCTCTCACTTCTTCCACTCACTCGGAAAGGCCCTCGACATCCAACTCCACTTCACCTCCAGTTATCATCCGGAGGGAGACGGTCAAACAGAGCATATGAACCAAACCCTGGAGCAGTACCTTCGGGTCTATTGCAATTATCAACAGGACAACTGGTCTGAACTCCTTCCCTTAGCAGAGTTCACATACAACAATGTGCCAAATGCAACCACCGGAGTTTCTCCCTTCTTTGCTAACAAGGGTTACCATCTGAACTTGACAGTACATTCGGAGAGAGACCTCACCTCCACCAGAGTGCGGGAATACTCCATCAACCTTGACTCCCTTCATTCCTACCTCCATGAGGAGATTGCTGCCGCTCAAAAACAATATCAAGGACCCGCTGACGCCAAGTGAACCCTGGTGCCGGACTTTAAGGTCGGTGATCAGGTTTTCGTCAAGGCTAAGTACTTCCAATCCATGCGCCCCTCTAAAAAATTATTGGAGAAAAACCTAGGACCTTATACCATTATCACCCAAGCTGGTATGCACTCCTTCACACTCTGACTCCTGGTTACTATGAAGTCCATACATCCGGTTTTTCATGTATCCCAATTAGAACCCTCAGTTCTGAACACAATTCTGGACCAGACTCAGGCTCTGCCACCTCTGGTTAAAATTGAAGGCGAATTGGAGTATGAAATAGCAGAAATTCTTGATTCAAAGATTGACTATAGGTGAAGAAATTGCAAGCTGTTATACTTGGTACGCTGGTCTAGCTATGAAGGTACTGAAGATGAGACCTCCTGGCTTCTAGCCACAGAGCTTGGACATGCCTCCAGACTCATTGATGACTTTCATCTGTAGTACCCAGACAGGCCCAGTCCTTCCTCCGCTTGATCGTTCCATTTGATCTTGCTCTGTGCGGCCAAAACATGTCCATTATAGTTACCTGCAATGTCCTTCTACCTACACTACACCTCCAACTCAGACTCACTCCCTAACTCCTCCTCCGTGAACTCCCTTCTCATTGCCTCTTTCTCCTCTGCCCCCAACTCCACCAACTCTGCTGCCACCTTTTCCTCTGCTCCACTCTCCACCTCCATGTCCATGTCTGTGCCCAACCCATACACCTCCTTTGCCTTTAGCCGCACCAGCTCCTCCACCGCCTGCATCTGGTGGATCTGCCACCTTGTTTGTGACCGAACTGCCTCCTGGAGTCCCTTGATCGACTCCGAAATGCCCTGGAGGGCCTTCACCCACTTCAGAGCCAAACCCCCTGAGCCACTAGGCCTGGCTACAGTGCTACTCCCCTCTGTCCTCACCCGCTTTGCTAGCCTCTCCAATTTCATGACGGCCCTTTTCCTCCGCCACTCTGGCTTCTCCTTTCCGGGCTGCTCGCACTTCGCCTTTGCCTTGTAGCACTCCATGCACGAGGTCAACTTGCCCGGTCCGAGCTGACACTCGAGCCCGTGCTCGTCACACCTCTGGCATGCAGGAGGGCCACTCTGCGCCCACACCTTTCCCTTGCTCTGGCTCTGCTGAGCAGTTACCTCTACTGCCTGTGGTTGGTCAGTTCTGGTCAGTTCCTATGGGGCAGCACTTACCCTTTTTTTCACGGCCTCCTCTGCTGCTTTCCGCACCTGCTCCACCTTCCATGCCTTCTCCTCTGCCTTCCTCTGTGCCTCCTCTTCCTTCCTCATCTTCACCCTCCGCCTCCGCTCCACTGCCTTTACATTCCACAATGCATCGTCGTTGTCCTCACATTCTGCGAGACAGGCATCGTCCCACTCCTTGATGTCGGCGTATGATTGTTGTTTTTCGGACATGGTGTTGGTTCAAAGTTAAGGTGTGACTACAGGCTAACTGAACTTATAAATTGGGGCATGATTAAAATTCAGGCTCTGCCACTCCATATTGTCTACCAGCTAACAGCCTTCAGGGGTTCAGGCCTAAGGGGGGGATACTGTCACATACCACTCCAACTCCAGTACTCCGGTACTCTCTGGCATGATCTCCGGTACAATCTCCGGTACAATCTCCGGTACAATCTCCTAGATATCTCTTATCTCATCTCTTGTATTCCCAATTCGTATGATCTTCTTCAGTTATTCTCATTCTTAATTCCTCCAAGCAGGTGTCTCGCTTAGTATGACAGCCCAACATCTGTCTCCAACCTGTCTCAGGCATGTTCCCAACCTGTCTCCAACTTTGATATATCATTATTCATTCTGTTTCACCTTTGACAACCTGTCACATTCCGTTACTAATCCATCCAGACTCCATAGTATAAATATGGTACTTCAACTTGTACATACTTCAGTTTGAATATTGAATTAGTCTCCTCCTCACGCTTCCAACCTCGAGCTCTGCGCTCATCTGACCTCTGACTCTGAGGACAATGAGTACAAGGGCATGACACATAAGTCCTGTGCCAAACGTCCTCGCCCCCTCCGTTTCACCCATCCTTTCCTTACTCTCCTGTTGCAACTTCGTTTCAGACACCATCAGACTAGTCTGGAGGACCTGGACTTGACAGTGACCCGGACTTGCTCAGCCTAACAACCAGTTAGTGATGTCTGTGGTCACACAACGCAGCCACTCACCCTTTTCTTGGCTGCCTCCACTGCTTCCTTGTGCCTCTGTTCTGCCGCCTCCACTCGCCTCTTCTCCTCCACTGCTCATGCCTCTGTCTCGGCCTTCTTCCATGCCACCTCTGCCTTGGCCTTCTTTCGTGCTGCCTCCTCAGCCTTCCTCTTCGCCTCTTCCCATCGTCACCCTTGCTCTGCAGCCTTCGCGGCTATGGTTATGTTGTTGTCATCAATTTTCTCCTGGATGTTCCCCCAGGTCCATTTGGCGATCTCCAATAGTGGAAAGGGGAGGTCAGATGTGGTGGTCATGATGAATGATGGTGGGAGAAAAATAGAGACCAACTGTGTGTCATCCAGGCTTATATGCCCAGCCACAAATTCGGACTCTAACCAACAATCAACAGAGTCACACGGATCAACCAAACTCCACCACACATCTCCACACCAACTCCACACCCACACTCCACTCAGCCACACAGCCTTCAATAGTTCAGGCCTAAGAGGGGGATACTGTCATATCCCGGACTTCAACTCTGGTCAGCGCAGCGTAACTCCAGCACAATCTACTCAGGAAGGCATTCCTCACCTCTGGACTTTGTTTATTATAGTATCCCTTGTTCTTCTTATCTTACATCTCCTTTAGTATTAGTTCTGCAGTCTCCATTTTCCGTTACTTAGAGTTCATTATGGAGCATAGCTCTGGTGACTGCTAACACTGGTCATGGCTCCAGACTTTGTATTACTGGACTCTGTTCTATGTGCTCCATTCTAGTGGCGTGTCATATCCCGGACTTCAACTCCGGTTAGCGCAGCGTAACTCCGGAACGATCTACTCAGGAAGGCGTTCCTCACCTCCGGACTTTGTTCATTATAGTACTCCTTGTTCTTCTTATCTTACATCTCCTTTAGTATTAGTTCCGCAGTCTCCATTCTCCGTCACTTAGAGTTCATTATGGAGCATAGCTCCGGTGACTGCTAACACTGGTCACAGCTCCGGACTTTGTATTACCGGACTCCGTCCTATGCGCTCCATTCTAGTGGCGTTTTTCAGTAGTATATATATTCTGTACAATTCCACTGTACTCTCCTCAGTACGAATATCGATTAAGTTTTCTCCACTTCCTCCAGTCTCCTTTTCTCTATCCTCTTCCTTAACTCTGTCTCAACGAGGACTGGACTAGAGCAAGAGCACGACACATACATCCTGCGCTAAGTCCTCACACTCCTAAGTCCACCCGTTACTATCTCCGTCCGGACTTCGGTCCACCTCTGTACTAACCTCTGAACCTCCGCCCCACTAGCTCAGACTTATCCGGAGTAACATCCCGGAGGGCCCAGACTTGACAGTATATTCGTACTCACACCTTGTTCTAGTCCTCAAGACCTCATGTCTCGTACCCATACTTACAATACTCGCTCCAGAACCATGGCTACCTTCGGTAGTCCCCGTAGTATTCCTGGCGAATACGTCAGCTTCACCGCTCGTGGCCACATCCCCTCGATTTCCGGTATTTTCGGACGTAACTCCTATCTGACAGCGCTGCCTTCAGAACAATCTCCGCCATCTCCTCGTTTTCGGGAGTTGGCTGGTGACCGGTCTCACTCCCGGTCGTCAATTCGTTCAGCGCCTGAGATAGGTGGCTCGTGAGGACCTCCTGGTGGTGCCGGCGGCCCTCCACCCCCGGACCCCGGCGATGGTGGTGATGACGGTGACGGTGGTGACGACCCGGATGATAACCCGCCCGGTGACAACCCTGATCAACCTGATGACGATCCGGCCTCCGAATCCGAAGATGACGATCTTAATCACGTACCGCTAGCTTATGAACCGTTCGCACAGCTTGCTAACGCAATCCGGGACATGACAAGAGCGGCCCTCAGACATAACAACAACTCCGATACCCTGAAAGCAAAGGTCCGAGAGCCAGATCCGTTCGATGGAACGGATCCCAAGAAGCTCCGGCCTTTCGTTGTTCAGTGCGAACTGAACTTTCAAGCGAATCCAAAAACCTATTGCACAGATAGGATTAAGGTAACATTCGCGCAATCATATCTCAAGGGCGTAGCCCTAGATTATTTCGAACCGGACTTGCTCGGGACCGAACCCCTGCACCTCCAGCCGAAGTGGATGGACGACTGGCAGACGTTTTTATACGAACTGCAGTCCAACTTCGGACCCCATGACCCTGTCGCTGACGCAGAAGCTCAACTCGAGCGACTGCAGATGAAGGACTCACAACGTATCACTAGGTATATCGTCGAGTGGAATCACCTGGCGAGCCAGGTCCAGGATTGGGGCCACGGTGCGCTCCGCCGGAGTTTCTACATGGGACTTCCGGACCGGATCAAGGACGAGGTCTCTCGTCTTGGCAAGCCCGACACCCTCGCCGAACTCCGCGAGATGGCCCAAAGGATAGACCATCGGTATTGGGAGCGAAAGGAGGAAATCTCCCGAGCAACCAAGCCAAGTGGCTCAAACTCCGGAGGCCACTCCAACAACAAATCTACCAACTCGACATCCTCAAACAACTCCAGTACCTCCGACAAGCCCAAGGACGAATCCAAGTCCAAGGGATCTAACTCCTCACCCTCCGGATCCTCCGGAGGTGGTAAGAACTCACCTAAGAATAGAGATGCTAACAATGCTGATAGCATCTCTGCCAAGTTGGGCAAGGACGGCAAGCTTCTTCCCGAGGAGCGCCAACGCCGCCTTCGCCAAGGTCTCTGCCTGTTCTGCGGGCAATCTGGGCACACCGCCAAGGAGTGTCCGAAATCCAGCTCTAGAGCTTCGAAGGCTCGTGCTGCTGCGGCTACTCTGGCAGAAGCCTCGACGAGCTCCACTTCTTCGGAGGCGAAAAAATAGAGTGCGGCTCCCGTAGAACTGCACGGTCCGGGAGTCGCGTTATTCCTGATCGTGCACCTCAGGAACTCTGTCTCAATGTGTCCGCTCTTTCCGATCCTAATTCCCTTAAACCTATAGTATCCATTCCGACCTTTAATCTGTCCTCCGTTTCGTGTCTACTTGACTCCGGTTCTACCCACTGCTTCATAGATTCCACATTCGTTAATACCCACAAAATCCCGACGAACTCCATTTCCCCACTTTCCCTCCATCTCTTCGACGGCTCCTCTACCTCCAACATCAACTCCGCCGTAGACCTTCCGATCCTCTTTCCATCTGGCGAAACCACCTCCGATACGTTTTACGTAACCTCGCTGGATCCCTCTTGTGCGATAGTATTAAGGCACAGCTGGCTCACCCGCTACAATCTGTCGATTGATTGGGTATTGGGCAGCATCACGTTCCGGACTTCCACAGGTGGGGTGCCAACCCTGACATCAACCTCCGAGTCTCCTGAGCCGAACTCTGTTCCTCTTCCTCCGTCACCCGACAATCACCCCGCTCATCCTCTGAAGACTACACCCCCGGATTCGCCTAGAGCCCCCGGGCTTACATGCCCAGCGATCTCCTTCATCAACGCAGCCGCGTTCAATCGCGCTTGCAAGTTGGAGGGCTCTTTTCCCTTCGCCCTTTCCCTTCGAGATATTAACTCCGCTAAAGCTCGCTCAGTTACAGTCTCCGACTCTCTGGAGGTACCTCCAGACCTCTCTGGAGTTCCCTCGGAGTATCACGACTTTGCAGATGTCTTCAGCAAGAAGAAGGCAGATACGCTCCCCGAGCACCGTCCCTTCGATCTGAAGATTGATCTCGAGGAAGGTACCGAACCTCCGATCGGTTGGCTCTACTCCCTCTCCCCCACAGAACAGGGGGCCCTTAAGGACTTCTTAGACGAACACCTCTGCATCGGCTTCATCCGGCAATCTACATCTCCGCATGCCGCACCGGTGCTCTTCGTCCGCAAGAAGGATGGCTCTCTCCACCTCTGTGTCGACTTTCGAGGTCTGAACAAGATCATGAAGAAGGACCGTTACCCACTACCCCATACCTCCGATCTCCTGGAAGCCCCTAGCGGTGCCAAGATATTCACCAAGCTCGATCTCCGGCATGCATATCATCTAGTCCGCATCGCCGCCGGAGATGAGTGGAAGACTTCCTTCCGCACCCGCTACGGATCCTATGAATGGTTGGTAATGCCCTTCAGTCTCACCAACGCTCCAGCCGCCTTTCAGCGTTTTGTCAATTCCATATTCGCTGATATGTTGGACGTTTCCATTGTGATCTATCTCGACGACATCCTTATTTATTCCCAAGACATCGCCTCGCACCGCAAGAACGTCCAGGAAGTCCTTCGGCGTCTCCGCGCTAACGGTCTATACCTGAAGCCGGAGAAGTGCAAGTTCCATTCGGAGTCCGTCGAGTACCTTGGTTATATCCTCTCTCCCTCCAGGCTCACTATGGCCCCGGACAAGGTCAAAGCGATTCAGGATTGGCCGGAGCCTCGTAAGGTTAAGGACATTCAGTCCTTCCTTGGCTTCGCCAACTTCTACCGTCACTTCATTCAAAACTACTCGGACATCGTGATCCCGCTCACGTGGCTCACTCGCAAAGGAGTTCCCTGGAACTTCTCCGACGACTGTCGCAAGTCCTTCAATCGGCTGAAGGAAGCCTTCATCTCCGCTCCGGTGTTAATCCACTGGACTCCGGATGCTCCCATTACCGTCGAAACTGACGCCTCCGATTATGCTATCGCCGGCATTCTATCCATCACTAGCTCTGACTCCGAACTCCATCCGGTCGCATTCTACTCCCGCACCCTTACAGGGCCGGAGTTGAACTATGACACGCACGACAAGGAGCTGTTGGCAATTTTTGAGGTGTTTAGGAATTGGCGACACTTCCTTGAAGGCTCCGGATCCCCGATCGACGTCGTTACCGATCACAAGAATCTCGAGTATTTCTCCACCACTAAGCTCCTGACGCGCCGCCAGACCTGCTGGTCCAAATACCTCTACCAATTCAATATGGCAGTCCGTTACCGGCCTGGTAAGCTCGGAGCCAAACCCGATGCGCTAACTAGACGTTGGGACGTCTACCCAAAAGAGGGGGATAAAGACTACGCTCGCATCAACCCCGACAATTTCCAGCCCATATTCACCCAGGAACAGCTCGCTGCGTCTCTTTGCGCAACTTACTTAGCTACTCCGACACTCCGGGCCTCACTCCTGGTCGATGTTGAGCAACTCCGCTCTAACATCCTCTCCTCTCTTCCCAATGATCCAGTCGCATCCCGCATCCTCTCCTCTGAGTCTATTGACGACCCTCGCTGGACAGTCAACCCTGAAGGATTCCTACTCCGGGACAATCACATCTATGTCCCCGAAGCTGAAGATCTCCGGCTCCGGATTCTCCGCTACTTCCATGATCACCCCGCTGCAGGTCACTTCGGCCAGAACCGCACTTTGGAACTCATTCGCCGTGAGTATACCTGGCCGGGCATTCGCACCTTCGTCAAGGACTATGTTAGTTCCTGTACATCCTGCGCCCGCGCCAAGGTTCCGAGGCACCAGCCTTACGGACTCCTCAAGCAGCTCTCAATTCTGGAGAAACCATGGAACTCCATCTCCATGGATTTCATTGAACAGCTTCCCCCTTCAGAGGGTTATACAGCAATACTAGTAGTCGTCGATCAGTTGTCTAAACAATCGATCTTCATCCCAACTCATGATACCATCACCTCCGCCAACCTAGCCAAGTTGTTCCTGATCAACATGTTCAGTAAGCACGGAGTTCCCACCCATGTCACCTCTGACTGGGGCTCCGAGTTTGTATCACACTTCTTCCGGTCTCTAGGTAAAGCTCTTAATATGTGTCTTCATTTCACCTCCAGATATCATCCAGAGGGGGATGGTCAAACTGAACATGCTAATCAGACCCTCGAGCAATACCTCCGGATTTACTGTAACTATCAGCAGGACAATTGGTCGGAACTCCTCCCTCTCGCGGAATTCGTGTACAACAACGCTCCGAGTGCTACTACCGGAGTATCCCCGTTCTTCGCTAATAAGGGCTATCACCCAAATCTGTCTATCAACTCCGATCGTGATCTCACCTCGTCCGCAGCCAAAGCTTATGTCGTGGACTTGGATCAACTCCATGATTTCCTCCAGTCGGAGATGGCTGAAGCTCAGAAGCGTTATCAGGGACCCGCCGACGCTAAACGAAGTCCGGCCCCGGACTTCAAGATCGGTGATCAAGTGTATGTGAAGGCCAAGTACTTCAGGTCTACACGACCATCCAAAAAACTATCCGAGAAGAATCTAGGCCCATTTCCGATTATCGCTAAGCCTGGTTCTCACTCATTTACTTTACGTTTACCTGACACTATGC
>JBBPUB010000450.1:0-14545 GCA_038094415.1 Xerocomus alliaceus
GAACAATCGCAAGGTCCATGAACGAGATGGCCCGGCTGAACGATCTACGCGCGTATAGGGGGATCAAAGGTTTGAAACAATGTTCTCTGATCAGAAAACGGGCGCAGTCCGCGGTGAACACGACCGAACCTCGGAGTGGAGCTCGAATAGGTTCGGTTGGTAGATTGAATTATGTATGTATTCCACGTTGACCGTTTCGGCCACGAGTTTCAAGTGCAGGGATACCTCTGTAACTCGGTGAGGATTGTCAAAGCGTTCGCGTCCGCACCCGAGGTGGTCATGGCTGATGAGCTCGGTACATAGTTGGCACGGAATGGGTCGCATCAGTCAGTTACTGACACCGAACCACTGCCACGTGAGTAGTAGAATTCGGAACGTGCGTGTGAACGTCTGCACTGGCTGCCAAGTGGACTCGATTGATTACTGTGCCACGTAGTTTGGTCAGCTTCGACCTTGTGACTCTCAGGATGTCCAACGTGTGATCTGTTCATTTCATGATACTTCTGGAAGACGAGTTGCCCCGTAGATAGCTTCGGGCGCTCGCCGCGACTGCTGCGCCGGCCGCCCGCCACGTGGGTGTGAACAGCTTTGCAATGCCAATTTCTTCAAGAAGCGACCTCAGGGATTCTAATAATCAGATAAGTCCTATCATGACGTTGAGTGAAACGGAAACCAGAGGTCACGAGGACCAGTCAGGACCAATATCGATGCCATCTTGCGCCATTTGGACGTGATGGTGAACTCGACGTCACTCTAGAAAGTACTACGAGAGCATCGCAGAATCACTGCAAGACGAACGGATATTGATCATGTCAACGAGTCTGATTCGTCCAACACATGCAATTTCGACTACGGTAAGGGTCAGAGTCAAGCCTAATACTACAAGGGATGCAGAAGAGTGAGTCGGAGAGGCAGCATATACTACACTATCCTTAAATTAGTCGTCGACGGGATCCACGTCCCTACCGAAGCTTTTGCGTACGATTCAATGCCATTCTGTTGTCCTCGTCTGAATATGTTCCGTCCGGCGAACAAGAAAAAAAAAAGGTAAGATGCCCACAGAGTGGAGTCGAAACAAAGGTAAAAGGAGTCGTAGAGAGATAAATAAGTTATTGCCGTCGAGGGTGGTTTCACTGGATTATTCAGTGTCTGCTCCGTGTATCATGGAGGGGACATAAAACAAGATAAGTCATGAGAACCCATGTCCCTTCATAACTTTTCGTACGTGCAGGTCACATGCAGGTGATGGGTCTTGAGCGGAGTAGGCCGGTACAGGCGGAACACGTCCATTGATTGAATCCGAGAATGAGGCACCCGATCTTTGAAGAGTGATATCAATCCGGTGTCTAGGGTTGAATATCCGCCTGTTGTTCGGTAATGGTCTGTTCGGATGGATCTTGTTCCGCGTGCTTTCTGTGCCCTATGATGCCAACTTTTCGCAGGAAAATAGCAGCCAATAAGGAAGCTGCGGAGAGGTACAGCATCAGCAAAATCCCCATTTAGCACGTAAACACACACCAAAGAATGGGAAAGCAGCACTGGTCCACTGGGCAGATCTGTAACCTTGGAGCTCCGCCGACCTCGGCGCGTTCGTTCCCGCGGGATTTACCACTACACCTAGCTTGGCCGACTCTGCGTCCACGACACTGTTAAACACGATCGTGGTAATCGTAAGACCAAACGCTGTTCCAATCTATGGAATATCGCTGCAAGTCAGCAACTCCGGATTCCGTCGGACAATAACATGACGTGAGTCGGGTAATATTTCTGACTACCCACCTGAGTCATAGTCTGAAATAATCCCCCTGCAAGACTTTGCTCATGTGGGAATACAATGTTTGAAACAAAAATAGTGCCGGCGGAGTAGACAAAGTCGGCTCCAAACACAACCATGACAGTAGACGGGAGACCGAACGCCCAGAATGTAGCTGACGGGTTGATAAGTGCAAACAGGACACAAGCGGCTCCCGTGACAAGAGTGCCCAACACTTGAACATATGAAAGTTGGTCGTTAATCGCGGATCGTGAGAGATGAGCACTGGCGGATAGTCTTACCAACAAATACAACTAGAGGAAGTCTCGAAACCACCATCGCGACAGCAAAGTTACAGAGACAACCCGTAACAAACATGGGTAAAAGGCGGATCATCGTGAGCACCGGCGTGAGTCCAAGGTAACTCTGGTAGTAAAGCTGTCCGGGCACATGTAAGCATCTCCGCATCATCGCTTCGTGAGCCTGAACGAACCTGAACCCACAGCGTCCAAGCAATGAAGCCAGACCAATTTAGGAACGCGATTACAAGAATCACCGTCATCCGACCCCTAGCACGTGCCCATATTGACAATTTCATCAGTGGTGGCGGCGTCCAGAACGTCTTTGGCTTATCAGGTCCAACGGCGGACTTCTCGAGGTGATACTCCCAAACCACGAAAATACCCACAAGAACCACCCCGATGATCAGACAGGCAATTATATCTGATGAGAATCAGGAATGAGCGTCACTATCCGAAATAGGAAGCAACACCCACACGGAGTTTTCCAGCCTGCTATCTGACCTTGACCAAGGACAAACACGATCAACACCAAACCACTGGTGACCAGGACTGCGCCAATCCAATCTACCCTTGCATCAACTTCCTGCGAAACTCCGTCTGGGTCAAATGATATTAGGCCGCCGAGTACACATAATGCCGATAACCCCGCAGATAAGTAAAATGTTGCACGCCAGTGTTCCCTGAACGATACATATTAGGCAGTGTGACGTTGATGCAAGGAGCACGCGTACTTGCTAAGTTGGGTGACGGCGCCTCCAATTACGTTACCGAAAGCGCCACCGATAGGGGCACCGGCGGCGAAGGTTGCGAACGCGATGGACCGCGCGCGTGACGGAGGGAACGAGTGGGCCAAAATACCCAGCTAGAATGGTACAGACATGAGGATTACGCCCGCTCTGGAATAGGAAAAGCAGTGCGACGTACAGCAGCGGGAATAGCGGCGGCGGCGCCCATTCCTTGGAATCCCCGCAGGATATCCAGTGTGATACCATCTGACATCCAGTACATAGGCATAGGTAGCTGAAGGCAATGTAGCCGACTTACCATTTGCAAATCCTAGACCAAGTGCAAAAACCGTTTGCAAGAACATGCCGATTAAGAAACCCTTCTTGCGCCCATACAGATCAGCAAGACGTCCGAAAAATAGGAGTAGACATCCCTAGGATGGCGTCAGTATGAATACACAGAAATGTGGAAGGCAGACTGACGGAGCTCAAAGAATAAGCAGATAGCAGCCACTGAAGTTGATCTTCTTGAATATCAATTGCCTTGCCTATCGTAGGGAGGGAAATTGATACAGAGGTTGCATTTGAAGTCTATTAGAACGTCAGCAAATGAAGGGACGTCAAAACATGCAGAAACGAACGTTGACGAGCATGGCAGCTGTACATGTTGTCACAATGGCGATAGAACGTGCACGACTACGCTGGGACGAGGGATAGTTCGCGGCATGAAGCTTCTCGACCGCAAGCTCCTGGCTCCGTGAATGACCGAGCCGGCGGTCTGGTCGGGCGTCGCTTATGCTGGAGGCACGTTCGACCATAGCACTTTAACTTTCTTCCACTGGGGGGAAGTGGGAGGCTGCCTTGGTGAGCCGTGTCTAAATAAACGGCCTCATGCCATGGCCATAGTTTTATATGCCTTCAGGGCCTGTTCCAAGCCAATCGGGGGCCGTGTCAACCTGATCCGGAAATCTCCTGTAGTACGGTCGCATTAGTAGTAACGCAATACACCGATGCAGCATATGTACCGCTCGGCGCTCGCACGTTCTCGCGGTCGGCCGCAAAGAACTACTAAACACGCTGACAACTTGAAACCAACGAATGACCAAGCGCTGTCGGAAAGGCACCATCACGTCACGTCCGCGCGAGATCGGCATGGCGTCTGGACTACTAAACTGGCTGACGGCTTGGAACGGGTGAAGACCAGGCCTCGGCGAGACGAGGGACCCGAGAGAACCAAACAGCGACATGGTCTAGAGGTGGTACAACGAACGAGTTGGCGGGCATTGTTTCTTGACCGCGGACACGTTGCATACAGGGTTGTCATTTGGCATGAAAATTGACCTCCGAACGACCGAAGTATCTCACATATCATTCGTAAGGTGCACCTCGCATTTTGCGCATGGACGACCTGGACCGATTTAACGACGTGTCGTTATGCTATGCTCGCCAGGCAGTCCCCCAAGGGTGTTTAAACGGGCCCGTGTTGCTTGAGCGGGGATGCATGCACATGGATTGCCAGGAAAAGACCAAAATGCAGTGAACACAACAATTAGTGTATAATGCTTTAATCCGCAGCCTAACTCTTAACTTCGGGCCAGCAGTCCATCTCTCCAACCATACAAGTTACCCTCCGGCCCACTCGGCGTACCCTACGTCCGAAAGTAACGTGGACTGTTGTCTACTCCTGAATTTTGGCGAGAATTTCCGAGTCCTTGAATAGGAAATACTCCTGACCAATCCGTCAATATAAAGTTACCAATGATAGGATTGGCGGTGCACACCTCGTCGCCAACTTTGATAGAGTTTCCTCCCCACCCAGGTAGCAGTACGCGATCACCAGCCTTCACCGAAGTTGGCACGACGACACCTTCCTTGTTAGGTGCACCAGGGCCCACCGCAATGACAGTTGCTTCTGGTAACGGCGTATTTGTAGCGGAGGTAGGAAGAAAAATACCAGACGCAGTTTTCTAATTGATAACAAAGCGCGTTAAATTTACGTGCAACAAGACCGATAACAACACGTACAGTGTCAGCTTTGAACCGCTGAACCAACACACGGTCCAGTAGAGGAACGAGAGACCTAATGGACTTGAAGGTAGCCTGAGCAGCCTGGGTTGTCAATTTCAACGTATCAGCTGAATGCTTGAACGTCATACACCATTCCTGCTCACCATGAGGACGTGTAATAAGGAAAAACGGCTCGTAGATGTAAAGCAAAATGAGCAATGCTAGAGAAAAGTCGAGTAAAGAATGTTCTCGACTTTTTTGCCCGGACTGTTTGGTCTGAGCAAACAATTGTCATTTCCGAAGTCATGTGATCGACCGTCCTCGCCACGAACCTGATGAACATTGAACACGACAGAATCTCCAGTCCGCTTCAGTCAGCGTTTTCACTGCTAACTCTGGCTATGACTGTGCAGTAAACATCACTATTGGGTTGGTCACTCATTTCGAAGACCTTACGTCTATTTCTTCTGCAACGCTCCAGAGGTGTGATTGATTTATCCTTCAACACGCATGTTTATGCTTCGCATAATCAAATATACACATTCCATTTAGGCCCACACGTTCTCCTCCCTGGTCCCTGGTAAAGATATCTACTAAAACAACAGCACTAGGTCGAAAGTCGAAAGTATATCTATGCACACCGAACGTATAAATACGGGCTCCGAAATTGGAGAATAGTCTCCCAAGGAATCCAACAGGTATCGCTGCAGCGGGATGTGAGATGATGGTGATGGTAATAATGACGATAATGCTGATGACGTTAAATGTATGCATGAAACGTGCAATGCTAAGAGCGAGAGTAACGCAGGTGAGTGATGCGATTAACTCGGATCCGCGGAGAGACCCACTCACAACGAAGTTAATGTGTCGTTGGCATAGTTGCCCCCCTCTGTCTATCACCCAAGCCCAATAAGCGAACACTCATGCAATGACGCAGTAGTTAGTGCCATAGCTGGGGTTCGACGAGGAATCGATGGGAGTTCCCGAAGCGCTGTCCTCGTGCTCGGAACTGGTGAAGATAGAGAGAATGGTGTTGAAGGAATCCATGTTTGATGAGGACGACGGCGCACGTCTTTTAGAGCTGGAGGAAAGGCACTTTCGTCTGCCTCTTTTTATAACGAAGCTCATATAAGTATCATTACAGTACAATTGCATGCGAAGTGATCCGAAGAAGTGTCCATAGCAATGTTACTGACAGCGGCCAGAACTCTCCCCATTCCGCGTTGCATGAATCCCGAAAGAGGATTGCGAAACAATAAGAAGGGCCGGTCTGACAAAATACGTCAAGGTTGCATCCATTGCGACGTGAGATTACCTCGAGTCGTTCACAATAAGACCCATCCAAATACGGTAAGTCTAGAGTTCGGGATTGAGGTTACGGTCCCGCTGGCCTACAGACTTCGAACCGGACCAGGCCCCAAGCAAGGAACAAAGATTAGACAATGTCATGTCTGCTACGTCATTGCAGTCACTGACGGGCAAAAACAAAAGAAACAGGGCATGTTAGTAAGAAATAACGAGACGTACGGTTATGCTTTTTCCCTTGGACGCAAGACAGTATGTTTATCCGTTGGGACATCATCATCAATGGGCTAACGACATACGATATGAGCAACACTGAATTGTTCACCTGATCTGTGATAAGTTGTATGTATACTGTAGGTCAGTCCACGACACTTGGTCGTTTGCTTTGGGTGATAATGGTTAATTTATTTGAGAGGGATACTATTTCCTGATGCGTCTTCTCCCCCTTAATTGATCCCGGATCCTGCTCCGCTGATATACATTGTACCGTGCGTGTTTAATAATGATACATCTTCTCATTCTATCATCCGATATATGGTGGTAGAGCCGGTAACATTCTTGGGGTTCATCATAGACGATAAGGGACAGGAGAAGGTACCGTAAGCTCAAGCATAGATCCGTGCTCAACCAGTTCAGACGTGCAGTCCCTTACACCAATGCGCTTGCAAGTTCTCGTCCAAACCAACTGTCGAAACGCCACGAAATGGAAAGACGCGCATATTCCGTGGCGTGCTTATTGTTTCTGTAGAACGAGGTCTGCTCCAGACAAAAAAGAAAAGCGCTCATCATCCTACCTTGCCTGCGAAAAGTGAACGACGTGTGGGTTCGTTGACCACTTTGTTTGTTCTTTCATCGCCATCTGACTTTGCCAGCGACATATTCTCTTTCTCCCCCTCCCTCATTGTAGTCTGGGTTCATGAAAGAACGTATTAAACGCCGTCAATGGTATATGTCAAGGACAATCATAGTTCTCACCCTAATACCGTGCAGCTCGCCGCCTTTAATGACTACGTCCGGGATACTGCCACTCACCATTCCATCTGAACAAACATTAACAGGCGGGTGATGAACCGAACGAACAAACGAAGAGGTTCCGTACGGTGAGGATGTCTGATAGCAGGGCTTGCATACCACGTATACATTGTGGCCTCGGTAGTCTCGCAAACATCTTGGTCCGAGTCCTCGCTACGCGCCAGTCGCGATCATAGTGGAGACTTAGAGTCGCAGTGCGGCACTGGCTCTAAAAACTCACCCACCTGTTCGATGCTCCGTACATTGAAGAGGTACTTATTAATGAAAGGGCATGATCTACATGGGCCACGATCATGGGGATGTGAGGCGCAATACTTCTACCTCCGAAAATCCGAAGTTTTGGTCTCTAGATCGGGTGTAGCACTGTACACGATAGCCAGCAAACACTCCTAATGACATTGTCTAGGTGGACAGCGGCCGACCGCGGACACGATATGAGGTGACATGAGAAACGTAGAACTCCTTTGTACAGTATAAATCCTCTGTTCAGTTCACATTGATGTGAATGGGTGACTTACATCGTCCCATTTATTTCGTGCAGAGCAGGAAAGTTCCAATCTCATCTGAGACACCACACGACAAAACCTGCCACAGGTGCATCGATGCATCAACCTTGGCACTGGCAGTGGTCATACGACCAGTCAAAAAGTCCGAACCCTTGTGATCTACCATTACAGAGCTGTTCTCACGTGCCATTTGCTACTGAGGTTGCTCGCATTGTCGCCGCTAGCAACGACAAGCCATAGGTGTCCTTCCAAGAAACCAGTAGGTTTCCCATTTTCGCGTCAATCGACGACCTACTATGAGAAGGTCGTAAGGACAGCGGCCCTGACAACGACGGATTCCATCTGATTGGAGCGACCACTGCACGATTGACGATGACTAAAAAAAAGTCCTTATCGCAGTCCATGCAGCGTGGTTTGTGTGGGGTTGTGAGCTGGCATCCACATAGGTTTCGATGGTCGACCTGGCTACGTGACAGTCTTCGGCGCTCTATTCCCGTGCGTTGATAGTGAAGACAAACTTTGACCTGCGCTTATGGCTATATCGTAAACAAACTACTCTTTAGTACTTGGCCGAGTAATCCCTCCACTTGAATCGTTGAATCATGATGCCGCACAGGTTCATCTGTGATTATCTGGAGGAGATCAAACCGCAACTTTGCGGCTTCGTGAGGTGCCACATTACCCAAACAAGGCCACACAGCCGTCCCAGTCATCCAGAGGTATCAACCAAGACTGAGAGAGCCCTCCAAGAGTCGAGCCACTCCACATCCCTCTCTCCTTCCCTATCTCCCCCTTGAGAAAGCCAAAAGTCTGTCCGTTCAGAGACTATCAGCTCAGCTCAAGTTTTACCAACAACAAGGCACCTTATCCAAGATCTTGATTTGTCGCACTCGTCAGCTCGCACGCCGCGATGCGAGAAGCAAACTTTGCTTTTCCAGCCCAGAATAGGGCCTGTGTCTGCATTTCGTCCCAGCTTTATGATAGAAGAGGTCTGTTGTCTCCGTTTGTCCCGTTTTTTTTTTCTGATTTCAATCCTGTCGGGTAGCACTCGACACCACCTCTCCGCTACCACTATTTAACTCTCTTCACCATCTTACCTATTTAACCTCGACTTCCCCACGAATACGCGAAATCATGACGATGGATGGCGGTCTGGAACGTCTCGTGCGCATTTTACACGACTTTTGCATGTGCCCACCGCCGCCGGAGAACCCGAACGTCATATACGGTCTCTCTCCCCCCAACACACGCCCTCCGAAACTTGTGCCCACACTCAATCCGCCGGCATTCGACAAGCATGCTGCATACCGTTTTTCACTCGCCTTTCAATGCGTCGTTAATATCGGCGTAAGGGGGAGTGAGCCGATTCGAAGCCGAGTCGTACAAGCTGGGACGTTGGACGTTGTTGGTTGTATCCTCGAGGCTTGGTTGGCGAATAAGGGATTTGCAGTTGGTCCGAGCTCGAGTGCCACGGGTTTACCAAGGGAATCGCGTGAGCAACGCTTGGCCAGGCGACAGGCTCTGGCGGAACAAAGACAAAGAGACGGTGCCGCAGAACTAACCCGAGCTCTGCATAGGCAGATCGCTGCTGAAGTGCGGGAGCATGTTAATGCCGAGCTGAATGGAAACATGGATGAAGTAGACCGTGCTCTTTATCAACAGCGTTTTTGCATACTAACGACCTCTCCCTCTTCAGGACGTCCCGATGGTGGATATTTCTGTTGATGGAATGTCCTCTGACATTTCGATTGTCGTGGACGCGTCATCACAACCAGTGACTGTCTCAGTCACATCACATGAGCGGCGATCATATGGCCGACATTCATCTTCATTACGCGAGATCGATACTGATACTTCCGCTGAAACCTCGACTACCGCAACACCAGTATCTAGAACCCCTACTGCTACAGCAGTTGCGAATAGTCGCGAACGCAGTGGCACGATTATCGCCCGTCCCGTGTGGGATGAACCACCCGGAACGAACCCCACAGTGAGGTCTCGCCCACTTCGCACCCGTACACGGATGCCTACTTCCCCCGACGAATCAACGGATAACTCACGTCCCGAGACGGAAACAGAAGATGACGGCGATGCGGACGTAGACATGGACCAATCTCAAGATACCGACGACACCGCTGCCTCTACGCATGTAACCCTGCCTCGTGCTCCGCGACCTCCGGCCCGCTCAATGACCCAACGCCCACGACGCACGGTAGGGATAATTGCCGATGGTCCGGAGACAGCTCCATTACAAATGAACACCGATGCACATATTATTATTAATCACGGACAAGGCGGCGGAGTAGACGGTGATGGTGTCGGCGTTGTCGGCGTCGAGGATGGTATCGTGTCATTGGAACCCAATGATGACTTTGCAATGGGTGCACCGCCCGGAGCTCCCGGTGCCATGGATGATACCACACCGCGGAATATACTTGGCATGGACGCGCCTGTGCTGGATAGGCGCGCACGCACAGCCCCTGATGCAACACCGAGGGCGACAGTGGTAGCGCTTCCACCCTCTGGTCCTACTGCTGCTGTACCTGGTGGTACGATGTTGGGCGGTGCCACTGGAATCACACGCGACCCGACAGCTGCTCAACCAGTTCCCACTGCCTTAGGACGGACGCCCAGTCACGTGCATCACCATCGTGATGCAGATTCGGGACCATACAAGGATGAGGATGTTTTACTCAGCCTCCAACTTTTGGCCTACCTGAGCAAGTATCCGCATGTCAGGCAAGCGTTTTACAAGCAACGGGTATCGTTCCACCCCGCTGCGGCCAATCTCCCTATTAATCGTGCTACTCAACCGGTTGCCGGCCCAAGCACGGTGCGGACTGCACCACCCCAACCTGCTAAGGAGAGTCTTGGCTTTTTCCGCGCGTTCGCATCTGCTACTGCGAGAGGGAAGGAAAAGGAGAAGGTACTTGCCGCAACTAGTTCCGGGACGACCTCGACCCCTTCTCCACGGATGACGAACGTCTTTTCTCTTGTTGAACGTTTCACGTTCCGGCCGAGTTCGTCGGAGAATGATTTGCCTAATCCTCCTCCGAAGCTCCCTCCAGAGATTCAATATTGGGCAGGTGTTATCATGAGGAATGCATGTCGAAAAGACGACAGCAGGGGTGGTATTCGGCAGTGTGCCAACAGTGAGTCCCTTCTCTCCGTACTGGGTTATACATTGGCCGAGCGGTCTGTCTTTCAGTGCTTTGTGGTAAATGGGAATCGTACCCTCGAGAGTTCGCCAAGTGTAGGCGATGTCGAAAGGCAAAGTATTGTGGCAAAGAGTGCCAGAGTACTGCGTGGAGCGAGGGACATCGATTTTGGTGCAGTGTCAAGGACGGAGAAGAAGCTGATGATCTGGCAAACGAACATATGCATGGGACTGATGGGGCTGATGGGAGTGCCGCAGCACGGGCGGAAAGGCGAGCAGAGAGGGAGCGTCTTACGCGAGAAAGGGCAGCGGCAGCAGGCATTCCGATTCCGGTTAATCAAGTCCAACTGGTGCCTCCGAACGTACCTCCTCCAGCGCCATCGACAGGACAACCAGCGAGACAACGCGTGACGGCGTTGCCCCCAAACGTGCCTCAGCCCGTACCTTCCGTGACATCTCAAGCATACGCGCAGTTACGCAATCGAAGGAGAGCAGAAACTGTTTCTGGGGCGACAACCGTCGTTGGGATGACTCCCCAGGGGCGACCAGTGTATCGACATGAAGTTGCATGGCTCGCTGACGGTCGAGGACGAGATTCAGACGAAGGTACTGGAGGTGGTGCTCCTGGGCCGGCACACCCACATGCACCACTAGCGAACATGATCTGGGAAACGCCTGCACAAGGCGATAACGACATAGTATTAGGGTGACCTCGTCACTGTTACTGATTTCTTTCACGGATCATTTTCTTCCATCGGCATTGACTTTCCTTTGAAAGCGTTCTACGACTTCAATACTACACAGCTGCCTCTTAGGCCTGATCCACCGCATCCGTCACACGTTTATGACCAATCCATCAATTCAGAACCATCTCTCATTTGACACCATTAACCAAACAACCCTCCAGTCCTACGACCAATCATTGCATACTGCCACTACTATCTACAGGTATAAGCGTTGCGGACTTTGTCACTCGTTCGGTCCACGTGCAGTACTTGCCGTTGTCTCCAAATACATACCTGCTACAAGATGACTACCATCACCTTCACGCCTGGATATTAGTTACTGGGTTGGTAACAATCCCCAGCTTGCTCTCGAGTATCATATATGTTCTTTTGTTCGGTATACTCAAGTTAAAATTTATAATGCCACTCACAAGCATGTGATTCCGATTCCACCGGGGCTGAGTGACAACGCTCCCACGCTCTCACTGTCAGTTCTTCTAACCCTTACCGAGTCTTTCCTATATTTCCCGTCTCGTCGTCGTCGAAGTAAATCGCCATGTCTCTCCGCGCTGTTGGTCTCTCTACCTCTCTGAGACGAGTTGCATTTGCGCCTAAATTCGGTGCGCAGATAGACGGCTTGGGGGTCGCTCTGTGCTGACGTTGCTTTCTAGCTAGAAGCCAGGTCGCGTTGCGTTCTGCAGTCGCAAATCGGTATAGTCATTCGTCAGGTTTTGCATGCTCTCGCGGAAAGGACTTAATTTGCTCTTTCCTTCTCGTGGTCTTAGGGGGGTACAGACACAATCCCTTCCTCCGTCCGCTTCGCAAGGCATCTTGAACGAGCAACGCTTGAAGCGACCGTCGAGTCCTCACTTCACTATCTACCAGCCGCAATTGACGTGGTTGGGTTCTATCGCCCACCGAGTGACCGGCGCGTCGCTCAGCGTACGTGAGTTTTCCTGTGGCGTTTGACTCGACGACGACGTTGACGATGGCGACGTTACAGTCCTCTACGGCTTCTCTCTCGCATACCTCATTGCACCTGGCACCTTCGACAGTGCCCACGTGATCGAGTTTGTAGCGGGATTACCCGACTATGTGAAGACTTCTGCCAAGGTGGTGCTTGCGGCGCCGTTTGCGTTTCATGGGTGGAATGGCGTACGTCACCTGGCGTGGGATTTGGGTAAATGTATGTCTTGGTTTTCTTTTTTCTTCTTTTTTAGGTCGATATGTGAGGCTAACTTGTCGTTGCGATCTAGTCATGACCGTCAAGGGCGCGTACCGCACTGGATATGCCGTCCTTGGTGCGACGGCGCTCTCGACCGTGTACCTCGTGTGGTGGTAATAGTGCGAGTTCTGGTCGGATTGAGTCGTGGACGTGGGTGGTACACGCACGTCTGTCGTTTTTCTTTTACTTTCGATTCCCTTTTCGAGCTTGGAAATGAAACACGGATTTGAATCCGCCTATTCATGTCACTTTACTAGGACATTTCTCGAGTAGCTTCCGTTTTGGGGTTAAGTGATATTGCTATCCGCTGGGTGGATTATCATGCTAAGAGCTACGCATTATCTCCGTCTGTGAGCACATCATCGCATATGATCGACGTCTTATGCTACGTACTATTTTCGACACCGAGACGGCGATTGCAGGAGTTGCGAACTACAAGACTTTGTCGGTGTCCCATGTGATTAGTATGTGGCTTTGTCAGTCATGGATGTAGACAGTCGAACATGTCACCGAACCGAACTCTCCAAGAAGCGCTATGGACACTAGTTCCTTGAAACGTAATAAGTTAAGGGACACTTTTTAACTTTAAGGCCTTTACCACAGTAGTCGAGTCGTCTGAGGTCGCCGATCCCAATGAGGCAGCCGTTCACCGGTTACATGGCTGTCGACATAGTCTAAGACGGCTTGGATGTTAGCCGAGGACCGTTTACACAGCAATTTATATTATGATCATGATAGCGGACAATGGAAATATCGTGGACGATTCAAGTGCCATTTTCATTTCCAGGGGTGACCATTCGCAAGATATGATCCGCCCTCGGAACTCACGAGATCGTTTGCGGTTCTCATATATGGTCAGGGGACATCACTTTCAACGTCAGAAGAAATAGAGGTGGAATTTACTACCCAGGTTCGCAAGCGACTTCGTTATTTCTCGAGTGCTCTTCTTGTTCTGTGAAGAATCATAAAAAAGACAGTTGATTACAAGTGACATGTGTGCTACACAGAGATGGTCTGACAGTCACAGTATCGCTCTCGGCGACTGCCGACGTGTGCTTTGTCCACTGGAAACAGTGTATGACTCCAGCCAAAGTTTTCTTTACCATTGTCTCCTACGGCGCGTGCACTGTTTCGCACTCTTGCCTAGTGACAAAATAACGTTGCACAGTGAAAAGAGGGACAATTGACTGCTTGGACCTTGGTGTGACTCCTAAAGTACATCAGCGTTTCACAGGAAGATATCAGACCAACACCGCTTCCTTTGTCGCTGTTGACCAAGCCGGCGGCCAACACCACTAATATCAATGGCAATCAGTCATCGAAACGTTCAAAGCGTCAAAAAGTGTTCATACCGCAGTTTGAATGACGGCCGCATTGGCACAACAGCCTCACGAGGTGTACCTATTTGGCTGTGAAAGAAGATCGGCGCCCACAAATCCTGCCCATTTACAGTAATTTCCGTCCAAGTCGAACAAAAGAGAACGAATGGTCCTGCGGTATAAAAGACCTTCCCCTCTGCATCGGTGAACGACATCAGTTCTGTCTCCTCAGATCCGATATTTGCAACACACACTTACCCTCTAGGACGATGTCTGGAAGTGGTAAGTTGCTCCTCCGTGTCGTCGACTCACTTGTCTTACCATATACTATTCCTGCCATAGAGAATCCTTTCCCGCCAGCTCTCGACCCCGTGCGGGTCCCCTCGGGCTGCTTCCCCATCGAAGTTGTCCAGTACTGGCGCGGCGAGCACAGACCAGGCCATCCTTACCCCTTGCACTGGTCCATCATCGTCCGCACTTCTGCACAAC
>JBBPUB010000451.1:0-14529 GCA_038094415.1 Xerocomus alliaceus
AGACCCCTTTTGAAGTCATGCATTCTTACCAACCCCGGATGGGGATAGAACCACTTAAAACGGATAAAGCACCCGCTGCAGTAAGATTTGCTGATGAAATGGCCACCACATTTGATCAAGTACGGCAGAACATGAAAGTGGCACAGGCACAGCAGAAGAAGTATGCAGATCAATCTTGCAGTGATTCCCCTGGGTATCACGTGGGCCAACAGGTTTGGCTATCCATGGAAAACCTTAAACTTACGCGTGCATCAAAGAAACTTTCTGAACGATGGCTTGGACCATTCACCATCACTAAAATGATGGGAACCAACACAGTGGAACTGAAACTTCCCCGATCCATGAGGATCCATCCAGTTGTCAACATCTCTCGCATTAAACCTTATAAGGAACGCCTAGAAGGCCAGCCGGTTGAACGACCCGGTCCTGTCAAGGTTACCGAAGATAGAGATAATGAGTGGGAAGTTGATTTCATAGTGGATAGCAGATATCGGCAGCGCCGACTAGAATATCTGGTACACTGGAAGGGATATGATGAAACTGATAGAACTTGGGAACCACGTTCCAACCTTACTAATGCCAAGGAGGCTATTTCTGACTTCTATAAACAGCACCCCTTGGCTCCAAGAGCCCTTATCATTGAACCCAATCAGTTTCTTTTCCTTTTTCAGAAACGTCCTGAAAACGTAACCACTGTTGCGACTCATTGTCTTCCCTTCAATCATTTGGACAATGATCTTTAAGCGGGGGGTAGTGTGACGATCCTTGCTGTCTCGTATACGGTCTCTGGTAGACTCTTCATCGCAACAGACTTAGCATATACTTTTTGCTTAATCTTATCTTATCATTTCATGACTAATCTGATCGTGCTTATCTTCTGCTCTTCTTCCCAATCAGATCTATCTCCATTTGGCTATTCTTTCACACAGTCATTACCGTGTCTCTCCTGATCTTCTAACGCGTGTAGCCAACACCCTTTTAATCACTGCGTGATTCTTTTCATTTCTGTGCTATGCATGGCTATGGCACAGCCCAGTTCATTACCGCTGCTGCGGCTTCTCTTCCATTTGATCTGCTATCCACAGTATCAAACGTGTTATTCATTACCATTCCCCTCAGCCCTAGAGGCTGTGGTATGCCTTTATCACTATTGGATAGCTACAACATGGACTCTTACCTTAGTCGCCACCCTACTGTGTAGGCATAGCATTCTACCTAATCAGATATTAGGGTTAGACAAACATGTACAAATAGTATAGTAGTATATAAACCCCAAGGACGATGCTGGGTAGATCCCCAGTCTAGTCTCTTGGTTTTCTCCAGAACTCGACTACTAAGCCATTCTGCCACCACAACTCTTTCCTCAACAGAATGAGTTAGTAGTCTTTTACCTTTTGCTGATAGTTGTAGTAGAGCTGGTTCAAGTTCTCCATCAGGTTTTGCCATTTCACTTCTCTAGCAACCACCACTACTATAGGACTAGCACTAATGTCTTTTAGTGCCCATCCAGTTCCACCACTTCCTATGTCCCTTCATCATTGGAACTATTCATAGATTGCTAAAAGAAGGACCAGAACAGGCTGCTCAGAACTTAGAGGGTGGGAACAAGCCAAACTTGCCTACTGAAGCCTTCTTGAGAGAGTTAGAAGGTTCTTTATTCAGCCATCTTTATTAGGACTTGATCATAAGAGATATAGTCAAAGGCAAGCTGAGATTAAAGATTGGCTTTGAAGAGAATACATTGCCAATCACAGAAGAGAAGAAAGAGGACATAGTAGTTCCTTTTACTCTATTTGATTCTATGAAGTTAGACTGAGACCCCAACAGTCCAAACCTCCTTCTTTCTTCTACCCCCAACCTAAATGATTGCAGTCCAGAACTGAGCATCATAGATGCCAGTTGGTCCTCACTGCATCAACTACCCTCAGAAAAAGAAAGGGCATTCTATACTATAGCTTTAATGGTTTAGGTGTTATAATCTTCCTCATTTACTGTTATTTCTTTCTCCTTGTTCTTCTTATTCCTTAGTATATGCCTCTCTTTTTTATTTGACATGAGGAATGTTACTTTATTCTGGTAATGGCCCCACATTCCACTACCTTGCTTGATTTATTCCTTTTGGTCTAATTACCATTATTTTGGAACGCTTGCCACCCTCTGCAGTCACTTCTCTCATAGTGGCTTAGTATCCTTGTCCTTCCACAACATTCTATGCCTTTCTCTTGTAGAATATATATACTGCAGTGCCCTGTACTATAATACTCATTCTTGGTCTACACAATATAACATAGTCTTGAATCTGCTGCAGTTCCTGCACTGTGTCCTCTAGTTCTTAGTACCTTCAAGCTCACCTAGTGTCATATACTAGTCCAACTCTGGTACTCCAGTGTCATCTCCAACACATCTCCAGCACAATATTCATGATACCCTTTCACCTAGTTTCTCGAACATTCAATTCATAGATTCTTCTAGTTAGTTCTACTCCTGCTTCTCCAGTATCTGTTTTCCCAAACTCTGTCTTATTCATTTGATTACTTATCCTTATTCATATCTTATGAATCTTCTTCATTCCATTACTAATCCAGTGCAACTCTGTAGTATAAATACTGTACTTCTGATCTATACATTCTTCAGTTTGAATATCAATTTAGTCTTTTCTAGACAACTCTGACCTTGAGCCTAGTGCTCATCTGACCTCCAACCCTGAGGATAGCAAGTACAAGGGCACAACACATAAGTCCTGCATCAAAAGTTCTTGCCCACTCCATTTCACTCTTCTCCTTCTTGCCCTTCCTCTGTTACTCTGTTCTGGACCTTGTCAGACTTGTCTGGAGAAACCAGACTTATCAGTATATTTAAACTCACTCTTGTACTCACAACACCCCTTTGTACCTATGTACTGCACCCAGACTCCCTGTCAACATCTCAAGTCAGTATTTGGCTCCTTCTGCACCATCCCTGGTGATTTCCACAGCTTCAGTGCTAGACTGGTAGCACTTCTGTCTATTTCCACAGTGCCCTGCTGTTGTGTCGCTCCTGCTGGTCCCTTTGACTTTCCCCTTACTGCTCTTTCCAAGATGGTCCTCACTTCCCCCCAGATTCATGAACTCCAGAATGATTCCAAACTCAATGACAGACTTTATGAGCCCACACCTCCATCTCCAGGAAATAATGGCGGTGAAGGACCACCACCACCTGATCCTTCTGATCTGGATAACTCCTCCAACAATGACAATGACAATGAACCCCAGCCAAACAATATATGGCTGGTCTTTGAGCCATTCATCCAACTCACTTATACAATCTGGGACATGACCTGGAACACACTTTGGCACAACTCCTCAGACACTCCCAAGACCAAGGTCTGGGAACCAGATCTGTTTGATGGACTGAACCCCTGGAAACTCCAGTCATTCATAATTCAGTATGAACTGAACTTTCAGGCCAACCCAAAATCCTTCCATCGTGACTGTTTCAAGGTCATGTTTGCACAATTCTACCTCAAGGACATTGCTCTTGAATACTTCAAGCCAGACCTTCTTGGCAGTGAACCTCCAGAGCACCACCCACTCTGGATGAATAGCTGGGAAGTGTTTCTCTACAAACTACAATCAAACTTTGGTCCTCATGATCCTATTGGTGATGCAGAGGCTCAGCTTGAGCAGCTCTACATGAAGAACACCCAGCATATCTCTAATTATGTAGTCCAATGGAACCAACTGGTAAGCCAAGTCCAGGAATGGAGCCCCAGAGTGCTTCACTGGAGTTTCTATAATGGACTCCCTGACAGAATCAAAGATGAGTTGTTTCAGCTTGCCAAGCCAAGCAACCTCCATACAATAATGCAACAAATCAACCACTGATACTGGGAGTGTTAAAAAGAAATCTCCAGGGCCAACAAGGCTTCTGGATTTAACTCCAGAAACAACAACTCCAAGGCCCCCACCTTCACAACACCATCTGCCACCACCTCCAACAATAAACCTAGGAGTTCTACCAAGAACTCCTCAACCCCCAACTCTGATAGTAATTCCAACTCTGAATCCACCACAATTCCCAACCCCAATCTGTTGTCTAAGCTAGGAAAAGACAGCAAGCTCACAGTGGCTGAGTGAAAGTGCCACTTCAACAATAATCTCTGTATGTTTTGTGGCCAAGCTGGTCACAAGGCAAAGGAATGCCCAAAGTCTTCATTCCAGGCATCCAAGGCTTGTGCAACTATGACCACAACTCTGAAAGACAAACTGGAGGCCTCTAACACAGAGGCAAAAAAATAGTCTGCAACCTTGTAGACTTTGCACAGACTTGAGGTTGCATTGACTCCACCCATGCACCAAAAAAGGTCTGATTCAATGTGTCTGCTCTCTTAGATTCCCATTCCCTTATGCCATCTGTCTCAATACTCTCATACAATATTCCATCCTTTTCTGTGCTTGTAGATTCTAGCTCTTCTGACTGTTTTATAGACACTATCTTTGTTAATAATCATGGACTTTCCCTATACTCTGTCCCTCTGCTTGAACTCCAGCTATTTGATAGAACTTTCAACTTCTCTATTACTCAAGCTCTCGACCTCTTTATCCACTTCAAAACTGGTGATATCACTCTGATGATGTTCTATGTTACTCTGTTGGATGGGTCTTGTTCCCTTGTACTAGAACATAACTGGCTTGCCTGCTACAATCCATTGATTGATTGGGTTTTAAGCAGTATCTTGTTCTGCACACCTAAACAGATCATGCCAACAACCACAAGCTCGACTCCACAGTCTTTAGATTCATGTCCTCCAACTGACTCTGCACCCCCTGATACACTGCATTTCCATGATTGCAAGGCTCTGCCCATCACACTGATTAATGCACCTGTGTTTGCATTGACCTGTTACCTCCAGGGTTCTGTACAATTTAGCCTGCAACTCCACCCAAAGAATACTAAACTCTGAGTGTCTTCCACCATTCTGAACCCAGTTAATCTTTCCAAAGTCCCTTTGGACTACCATGACTTCACAGATGTGTTCAGCAAGAGCAAGGCCTCTACCCTTGCCCTGCACTGCAAACATGATCTTAAAATTGATCTGAAAGATAGTGCATTCCCTCCACTAGGCACCACCTACTCCCTCTTCACCTTTAAGCTTGAGGCACTCTGGATGTTCCTTAATAAACACTTAGCCAATGGGTTCATCCATCCCTCATCCTCTACCCATGCTGCTCCAGTTCTGTTTGTCCACAAGAAAGACAGTTCACTCTGTCTTTGTGTCAACTTCTAAGGACTCAACAAGATCATGAAAAAAGACCACTACCCCCTTCCTTGCATCTCTGACCTCCTAGATGCTCCGAGCTGAGTGAAGATCTACACCAAGCTTGACCTCTGGCATGCATATCATCTGGTCTGCATCAGCAAGGGTGATATTATAATCTACTATATCTTTCACCATGTTTTCCTTCTTCTCATCACCATTCCACAGTTTACCCCACCATACTTCATCTCTTACTGTGAACATTCATTCCTCTTGGTAGTGTCCACTCGTTCCATGGCATTTCTTTTATTATCTCCTTGACCTTAGTTACCACTATCTCAGAATACTTATCTCTCTGCAGTTACTTCTCTCACAACAGCTGAGTATCCCTGTTTTCTATCATATTCCATATGATTCTATCATATTCCATACGATTCTATCATAGTACTTATACTTCACATCCTATACAGTAGTCTTCATTCTTGGTCTACACAATTATATGTAACCTTGAGTCTGCTGCAGCCTTACACCATGTCCCTCAGTCTTTTGCCTCTTTGAGTTCTTCCTAGCACCAAGTCCACCCTTGTATCCTCATCCCTACTTAGCAAGTCTCTAATTACTCACATAATAGGTGATGAGTGGAAGACTTCTTTCCAGACTCACTATGGCTCATACAAGTGGCTAGTTATGCCATTCGAACTTACTAACACTCCAGCAGCTTTCCAGCAGTTCATCAACACTATCTTTGCCAACTTGTTAGATGTTTATGTGATAGTATACCTTGATGACATCCTTATCTATTCTGCAGACAAGGCCTCCCACAAGGAGCATGTCCAGAAGGTACTCCGTCATCTCCACAAACATGAACTTTATGCCAAACCAGAAAAATACGAGTTCCATACTGACTCCATCAAGTATCTCAGATACCAGCTCTCTCCCTTTGAACTTACCATGTCTCCAGAGAAAGTTAAGGCTATTCAAGATTGACCTGTGCCTTGAAAAGTCAAGAACATCCAGTCCTTCTTAGGATTTGCAAATTTCTATAGACATTTCATCAACAACTATTCCAATATTGTCATTCCTTTAACCTAACTCACATGGAAAGGGATTCTGTGGCATTTCTCCAACAACTATCACTCTGCCTTCCAGGCACTCAAGGATGCCTTCACCTCTGCTCCAATCCTCACCCATTGGATTTTGGACGCTCTGATCATAGTGGAGACTGATGCCTCCAATTATGCAATCACTGGTATTCTCTCTATCCATTGTATGGACAAAGAAATCCGGCTGGTTGCCTACTACTCTTGGATGCTCTACTTCCTGGAGTTAAACTATGATACCCATGACAAGGAGCTACTCACCATCCATGAAGCATTCCAGACTTGGTGACACTACCTTGAAGGGTCCAGTACTCCAATTGATGTCATCACTGATCATAAGAACCTAGAGTATTTTGCCATGACTAAACTCTTGACTCATCAGCAAGTCTGGTGGTCAGAGTTCCTTTTCCAATTCAACATAATCATTTGTTTCCGCCCCAGATGCCTTGGAGCAAAGTCCAATGCCCTTACTAGACGATGGGACATCTATCCCAAAAAGGGGAATAAGGACTATACTCATGTCAACCCTCACAACTTCCACCCAATTTTCATGCAGAAACAGCTCACTGCATCCCTATAGGCCACTTACCTTGCAGCTCTGGTCCTCCAGGCCAGCACCCTATTCAATATTGAGTCACTCCACAGCAATATCCTTTCTGCTCTCCCCTCCAATCCCATCACCACCATCCACCTTTCTGACTCTGACTCCAATCCCTACTAGTCTGTTGACTCCAATGGCTTCCTCTGTCTGGATGATTGTATATATGTTCTGGATGCTGACAACCTCTGACTCCAAGTGCTCCAGTATAAGCATGACCACCTGCTATTCAGACACTTTAGACAAAACCACACTCTAGAGCTAATCCATAGGGAATATACTTGGCCAGGCATCCAAACATTTGTCAAGGAATATGTATCCTTATGCACCACCTGTGCCAGAGCCAAGGTTCCAAGGCATAAGCCATATGGACTGCTAAAATAGCTTCCCATCCCTAAGAAGCCCTAGAACTCCGTATTCATGGACTTCATTGAACAACTCCCTACATCCTCTGGACACACCACTATCTTAGTCATCATTAACCACCTATCCAAGCAATGCATTTTCATTCTGACTGACAACAAGGTAACATCTCCAAAGCTCACAAAGCTCTTCCTCCTTCATGTTTCTCCAAGCATGGAGTCCCCTCCCACATCACCTTCAATTAAGGCTTAGAGTTCATCTCCCATTTCTTTTGCTTGCTTAGTAAGGCCCTTGATATTTGACTCCATTTCACCTCCAGATATCATCTGGAAGGTGATGGTCAAACAAAGCATATGAACCAGACTTTGGAGCAGTACCTTTAGGTATACTGCAACTACCAACAAGACAACTGGTCCGAACTCCTGCCCCTAGTGGAGTTCATATACAACAATGCTCCTAATGCGACCACTAGAGTCTTCCCATTCTTCACCAATAAGGGCTATCACCCGAATATGACAATACATCTGGAGAGAGATCTCACCTCCACCCAAGCCCAAAAATACTCCATAGACCTCAATGCACTCCATGAATACCTCTGTGAAGAGATAGCTGCCATGCAGAAGTGATACCAAGGTCCCACAGACATCAAATGAACTCTGGCACTAGACTTCAAAGTCAGTGATCAAGTTTTCATCAAGGCTAAGTATTTCCAATCAACATGCCCCTCCAAAAAACTATTGGAAAAGAACCTAGGACTTTATACCATCATTGCCCAAGCAGACACACACTTCTTCACACTGTGACTCCTGGATACCATGAAGTCCATACATCTGGTCTTCCATGTATTACAATTAGAACCCTCCATTTTGAATACCATTCCAGATTGGACTCAACCTCCACCACCTCTGGTCAAGATTGAAGGTGAATTGGAATACGAAATCACAGAAATCCTAGACTTGAAGATTGATCATAGACAATGAAACTGCAAGCTACTATACTTGATCCACTGGTCTGGATATGAAGGTACCAATAATGAGACTTCCTGGCTACTAGCCACAGAACTTAGACATGCATTCAAGTTTGTTGATGACTTCCATCTGTGGTATCCAGACAAGCCTGGATCTCACTCTGCTTAGACGCTTTGTTTCAAGCTCACTCCATGTGACAAAAAACCAGTCAATTGTGGTAGTTATAGCTATCTACCTACACCTTGGGTTTGTACTTGCTACCTGACTCTTCATCCTTGAACCCCTTCCTCTATGCCTTTCATTTCTCCACCTCCAACCCCTTTAACTCCACTGCTACCTCTTTCACCTCTTCCCTTCCTGCCTCTGACTCTAATGAATCTGAGCCATAGATTTTCTCTGCCTTGAGCCATGTCAGCTCTTCGAGCACTTGGATCTGGCAGACAAAACACCACATCTGTGTTGTGACTGCCTCCCAGAGTCTGACTAACAACTTCAAAATCTTCCAGAGGGCCCTTGCCCACTTCAGAGTTAACCCACTTGAGCCACTTGGCCTGGCCTCCACTCCATCCTCCATACACATCTTCTTTGCTGGTCTTTCCATCACTTCAACCATGACCCACTTCTTCCACTTCTCTGGCCTCTTCACCCCAGGTCACTCACACTTGGCCTTCGCCTTATGGCACTCCATGCACAAAGTCGATTTTCCAGGCCTGAGCTGGCACTTGAGCCTGCAGTCCTCACATCTCTGGCATGCAGAGGGCCCACTCTGTGTCTTCTTCTTTTCCTTGCCCTTACTCTGCTGTGCAGCCATCTCTGCCACCTGGTTGATGGTTAGCTTTGGACTAAAATCTGATGAAGAAGTGCTTACCCTTTGTTTTGCAGCTTCCTCTGCTGCCTTCTGTTCCTCCACCACCTTTTGCTTCTCTGCCACCTTTTGCACCTCCACCATCTTTTGCACCTCCTCCATCTTTTGCACTACCTTTACCTCCACCCTCTTCCTTGCTGCTTCCTCTTTGGCCTTTCTTCACACATCCTCCTCCTTCCATGCCTTTGCCCTCCATCTCCACTCCACCGCCTTCATGTTCCACAAGTCATTGTCGTTGTCCTTGCACTCCATGAGGTGGGCATCATCCCACTCCTGAATATTGGCAATTTGTTCAGATATGGTAGTGATGGTTCAAAGATGAGGAGCAACCTGGGGCCTGCTAGACTTCTAAATTTAAAAAACAATGAAATTTGAATTCTGCCACTCCATATTGTCCATCAGCTAAATAGCCTTCAGGAGTTCAGGCCTAAAAGGGAGATACTGTCATATACCGGTCCAACTCCAGTACTCTAGTGTCATCTCTGACACATCTCTGGTGTGATATCCATAATACCCTTTCACCTAGTTTCTCAAACATTCAATTCATAGATTCTTAGTTCTACTCCTGCTCCTCTAGTATCTGTTTTCCTGAACTCTGTTTTACTCATTTGATAACTTATTCTTATTCATACCTTACAAATCTTCTCCATTCCATTACTAATCTGATGCAACTCCATAGTATAAATACTGTACTTCCAATCTGTACATTCTTTAGTTTGAATATCAATTTAGTCTCCTCTAGACAACTCCAACCTCAAGTCTAGTGCTCATCTGACCTCCAACCCAAGAATAACAAGTACAAGGACATGACACATAAGTCCTGTGCTGAAAGTCCTTGTCCATTCTATTTCACTCTTCTCCTTCTTGCCCTCCCTCTGTCACTCCATTCTGGACCTTGTCAGACTTGTCCAGAAAAACTGGACTTAACACCTAGCCCCAAGACCATCCTTATACCCCTCATTCCTAGTAGCAGACTTAGGCTACTTGTGTAACAAAGGACCAAGAATCTCTCTATGTTTCTCTTTTCTAAGAGTTGGATGTACCTCCACTAAACCATTATATCCCATAGACCCTCTTGTCATGCCCATGGGCTCTTTGACCACCCAGACTCTAATTCTGAGACCACACTTCCAGTATCCCCTACTCCTAGATCTAGGTGATGTTACAGTTATTGATTGGACAATGACTGAATACATAGTGTTATAGATACTGATTACGCATTTTTACCATTTAGAGTATAAGCAGTGCTCAACCTGAATATGGTTGATTATTTATGTTTGTAGATGTTGTTAGCACGCTCTGTACAAGCCTCGGAGTTCACTGTTTGCGATTCCCAGTTTCTAACAGTGAACTCCAGGTAATGTGTACTTAGCACTATCTCAATATAACAGTTTCTAATAGTGAACTCCAGCTGAGTGTATTCCAGCTGTTAACAGGTTATGAGCCCCACGCTTTAACTGCACACTATCTACCATTGCCTTGCGCTTCTTCACCACTGAAAATTTTCCACTTCCTGGTCCCACTATTAAGACTCTTTGCTTCCTCATTTACTCTACCTATCCCACTTCACCATGTCCTCTAAAAACCACAACCACCACATTTCGCCTCTTAATGGCAATAACTACACCACCTAGAGTGAAGAAATGAAGGCTCTCCTACACTCTAAAGGCCTCTGGTGCCTCGTGGATGGCAAGGAACTCTGCCCCACCACATCTGGTTCTGAGCAAACTGCTTGGAACATCAAGCAGGACAAGGCAGCTGGTGAGCTCATGCTCAATGTTGCTCTAGACCAGAGAGTCCACATCAGAGCAGACCAGGATGACCCTACCAAGGCCTGGGCAGCGCTCAGAAAGGCCTTCATGCAGCAAAAGGCTAGCCACCACTTTGTGGCCTATAACGAGTTCTTCAGCATCCAGAAGTGGCCTGAAGAGTCCTTACCTGCCCTAGCTACTAGAGTTGAGGAGTCCATGGCCAGGATCCAGGATTTGCACAGCAGCAACTTCGATATGAAGACCCTGGACAATGAATTGGCCTGTATGGCCATGATTCAAGCTCTTGGTCTGGAGTTCTCCTCATTTACTTCATCCTTGGCCCTCCTCACAGACCTGGACAAAAACAAGGTCAAAGTGGCCTTCCAGACTGAGGAAATCCACTGCAAACCATGTCCTGATGTTGCATCATTCACGCCATCAGTCACTGCTCTGTCTACCACCACATCTGGGTGCAGATGCATTCCCAACTCACCCTGCTCCTTCTGTGAGAAGCCAGGGCACTGCCAGTGCATTTGCTGTGCATTGCAGCATGCAAAGAGCCACTACAAGTCCTGGAAGCCAAAGGATAGGAAAGCGGACCACTCTCAGTCTGCTAAACCAGCCTAAGAGGCTACAGAGGTTGTTGAGAAGGCCAGAAATGCAAGTCTTCGTTCCAGTGACCCCACTGATCCCTTTTCACCGCTTCAACTTGATGCTGACTATGACTGGAATGCAGACTCAGGGGCCACTTCTCATATGACCTCACATTGCCACTGGCTGCGCAATTATGCCCCAAAATGCATTCCAATCAAGTTAGCTGACAACACTGTGGTCTATTCAGCTGGAGTTGGGTCTGTAGTATTCTGTCCTGTCATAGAGGGAAAGAGATGTCAAGCTGTGGAACTTAGCAATGTCCTGCATGTTCCAGACCTGCGAAATAACCTATTATCGGTCCTATACCTTACTCAACACTCTGGTTTTGTTGTCCATATAAATACAACTCATATGACCTTCTCTCAGCCTCCTGGACCACCACTTTTTGTTGCTACAATCAATAGCAACAATGCTGCATTCTTAGATGGTGAAACTGAGCCAATTACTGAGTTTGCCAATCCTGTAACCACTGTCCCACTGGATCTGTCTCTCTGGCATTGCAGATTTGTGCATCACAATGCAATTAATGTCAAATCACTCCATGAGCGCAATTTGGTGACTGGTATGAAGCTGAACAACAAATCTCTGCCTGATCCCATCTGTGAACCATGCCTAGCTGGCAAGATGCATGCCAATCCTTTCCCTAGCTTGCAAACTCGTGCATCCAGGCCTCTGGAACTCATGCATTCAGATGTACATGAGGTTCCCTACCGCACATTCTCTGGATTTCACTACTGGGTCACTTTTATAGATGATTACTCAAGATACTGCTTTGTTCTGCCTATTCGTGCCAAATCAGATGTTTTCAGCGCTTTTAAGCAGTTTAAGGCATTTGCAGAGAACCAGATAGAGCACAAAATCAAAACCCTGCGAAATGACAAGGGAGGGGAATATATGAGCAATGCCATGCTCGAATTCACCAATGAATGCAGCATAGAGCACCAGCACACTGTCCGAGCTCGCCCACAGCAGAATGGGGTAGCAGAACACACAAATAGAGTCTTATCTGAGCGCATTACTGCTATGTTGAAGGAATCTGGACTTGCAATGGCATTCTGGAGCGAAGCACTTGCAGCACTGGTCCATGTGTGGAACAGATGCCCTACTGCAGCTCTGCAAAGTGCTACTCCATATGAACTCTGGCATGAATGGAAACCAGATGTTTCCCACTTCCAGGTCTGGGGCTGCACTGCCTATGTGCACATTCAAAGGACAAAAGAGCTGCACTGCAACTGCATTATGAGAAATGCATGTTTATTGGCTATCCTGATGGCTACAAGGGCTAGAAGTTCTACAACCCAACCACAAAGTGCACAATCATCTCAGAATGCACTGATTTTGATGAAAGGACTACCAATAGTGGTGTGACTGACACCACTCCAAGAGTGACAGACAAATCATTAGGAGTGACGGACAATAGGCAAAGCATGACTGACAAGCCTAATACCCCTTACATTGCACCTTATACTGGAGATGATGAGGATGAGCTTCCCTCAATTCCTGGTGTTCCACATCCTGGAGGGGCACCTAATCCTGATGCAGCACAGGATGCAGAACCCCACACACCTCGTCCTGCTCAAATCCCCTTAATTGATGATCCAGTCACCCCACAACCACTCCTGAGTCCTGAGCCAGTCAGACCAGCTAGTCCTATTGGAATTGAAGCTAGAATGCCTCGCAGAAATCACCAGCCACCCAGAGAATGGTGGAAACTCAGTCCTGCACAGCTGATTGATGACTCTGATGATTCTGATGAAGAAGCAGACATGGCTGCTTGTTTCAGTGCCAATACACCGCATCCCAGGTCATATAAGGATGCATTGAAGTGAGATGATGCTCAGGAATGGACCCAAGCTGCTTTGGATGAATTGGCAGCCCATAACTCAAATGGGACATGGAAACTGGTGCCCAGACCAAAGGATCGACCTGTAATTGGATCCCGCTGGGTATTTACAAAGAAATATCGCGCTGATGGCTCATTTGAGCGATATAAAGGTCGTCTAGTCGCACAGGGCTTCTCCCAGCGCCCTGGATTCGAATATCTCGAGGTGTTTGCTCCTACTGTGCGCTTGCCCACTCTTAGAGTCATTCTGGCGCTTGCAGCAGTCCATGATCTCCATCTCTGGTCTGTTGATGTCTCCAATGCATATCTGAATGGCGAAATGGACTATGATGTGTACATGGAGCAGCCAGAAGGATTTGCAGAGGGAAACCCAAGAGATACTGTCTGCCTGCTCCAGAAAGCGCTATATGGCACCAAACAGGGCGGAAATCGCTGGAATCGCAAGATGCGCACCACTCTTGAATCCATGGGCTTTACACAGACATATTCTGATGCTGCTGTGTACATCTATGTGCACAGTGATGTCCAGATCATTCTCCCAGTGTTTGTGGATGATATGACATTTGCATCGAAATCCCTGGATGCCATCAAACAGGCAATCACTGATCTGCGCAAACACTTCAAATTGCGTGATTTGGGAGCTACTACTGAGATCCTGGGCATCAAGATTGATCGAAATCAATCCAAGCACTCCCTCACCATCTTCCAGCAGCAGTATTGCATAGACATGCTGTCTAGATTCAATATGAGCGATTGCAAGCCTGTCACCACTCCTATGGAACCTGGTTTGTGTCTGTCACACAATCAGAGCCCTAGAACTGCTGAGGAGCGCACATTCATGCAATCTATTGACTATGGAGGTGCCATTGGATCTCTGCAGTACCTATCCTGCACAACTCGCCCAGATATTGCATTTGCTGTTGGCCAGCTTGCATCCTTCACCTCAGATCCTGGTGTGGCACATTGGAATGCGATTAAACACCTATTCCGCTATATCAAGGGCACTATGGGCTATGGGATCACATATTCTCCAGATCCATCAGTCTCTGAACCATTCAGGATCTTTTCTGATGCCAACCATGGTGGATGCAAGGATTCTGGTCGCTCTACAGGTGCATATGTGGTCAAGATTGGTACTGGTGTTGTTTCCT
>JBBPUB010000452.1:0-14526 GCA_038094415.1 Xerocomus alliaceus
CTTTTCTGACATCCAGCAGAATGCTCGTCAGGTCGTCGACAACGGAGGCAAGTTGGTGGAGGTATCCCGTAATGCGCCGCACTGCGATCTCATCTCCGACGAACATTTCGTCCATTGTAGCGCGCATAAGCTCGAGGGCTTCCACACCTTTGATCTCGATGCGTGCCGAGGCAAGGAAAAACTCTTGTTCGTCGTTTGTACCGGTGATGAGGTCTTGACAACGGAGATTGTCGAGCGCGGGTGGAGTTGTCCGATCTGTGGGAGATTTGAGTGACCAGTTATAGAGAACAGTGTCGGAGTATGTCGCGACAGGAGGGAGCTGGAGATGCGCTGCAACTTTGAGGAGGGGGATGGAGATGTTTCGTGGGATACGAATCTCAGCGTCAAGTGGGAGTGTGTGGATATACACGTGGATGATGAAGGTGAGCACATGATGAGCTCGCCGAAGTAACAGCTCGGATGTTGTGAGGCCATTAGTCGAAAGCACGGGTAACTGCATGAAATAAGTCAGGGTGCCCATGTCCAAGGCGAGTGGCGACACGTTCGAGAAGGAAAGATAAGTAAAGAGGGTAACTACGAATAGCACAGGAAAGACAGCTCACGTTTTCATGCATGTTTTGTCTCCATGAGGCAGAACGTGCGATCTCTTCTTTAGTTAAACTCGATTTCACTGCAAGCTGCAGTTTCATCGACATAGCTTGGTCAAGGATCATCTCCCATGGTTCCCATTCGATGGGGAGGCGGCTAATCGGAGGATCCGGGGGCATGAAGCCGGTTCGCGTATCTACGTCAAAATCGTGTGCGGCAAGAGTGGTTGTGTCAACAAAGCCATCCCCTGCACCGACGACGAAGTTTGGACGAGGCTGGCTAAGGAAATGGTCAGGGGGCAGTGGACTCGACATGGTTATTGACGAAGGTGCCCAGAGATCTGAAAAAGCTTGTCTATAAGATCAACTGCTAAAATGGGGACCGATACTGATCGAGTGTCTACTAGACTAGCAACGCAAAGGCCGTCCTTGTCTCGTTGCGAGTTGGTAGTTTACTCGTCTGCGATGGATGCAGGGTGAGGAGGAAATTCGTGTGGCAGACGTGAGAGGGTGTGACGAGACAAAGGGGTTGGGCGGGGAGATATCATGCAGATAGAACAAATGGCGTATGATCAAGCCGACATTACATCATCAGATCATTCCTCGATCTGGGTCAGCGAGTAGGCGATCGCTGACAAGCTGCCAGCGTGGTGAGAAAAACGTGCTGTTCGACATACGCTCGTCCAAGGAATCGCACCTCTCTGCAAAGAGAAAACAATAGCAAAGCAGGGTCCGTCAAGCACTCCAATGGACCTTCGCTTGGAACTACGTCCGTGCTGCAAGTAGGGATGATTATCAAGGAGCTTCTTCCAAGATCTCGATGCCGAATCTGTCACTTCTATTACCAATCAATGTATTTGCAAGCGATCGACAAAAGAGAAAGAACGGCGGGGGTTATAAGGAACGACGACAAGATGAGTCGAAGTTTAACTTGCATAGTCCTCTTCGCCTATCACAACTGTTTCTTCAAGGATTCTGTACCCATCTCGTCTACATTTCTTGGCGAGTGGTGAAGCTACAGCTCCTGGAACAAGACCGAAAAGATTGGCTTGCGGTAGCATTCCTTGTCAGTGTCGTGGACTTGGCTTGTGTCCGTGATAATTGTTCTTATCTGCGCAAACGTTCAGGTTCGTGAAAATGGGTGTATAGAACGCTGGAGCCGTGACGCCGTAAGATGCAGCGTTTTGGCAACGAAGCATTCCAAATGGCTGTGCAATCCAGGATACTAAGGCTGAACACCCGCTTATGGACTGCATCGATGTCAGGTTCAAGCTAGCCCATTCTGGTTCAACGCCTCAAACATACGCTACAATTATGTGTTATACACCAAGATGTCTACAGCAATTTACCAAAACCGAAATTCCGGAAACTTCTTGAGGTCCTGGTTAGTCTCTGCAAGGACGCTGTGCAAGCGGTTGTAACGCTCGAACACCTTGAATGTCACTTGTTTTCCTTCGTTTACCATCTCGACTACCGGCAGGGATCCACATATGCCAGATAATGCACTCGTTTCATTTCCTTTTCTCCAATGTGACTGCGTTTCATTTTCCATACTCAGTACGAGCGCTATGCACGAGAACAATAATTTGGGTGCTTACCAGTTGATAAAGTGGTTCTTAAAATCACGATACGACAATAGGGGAGTTCAAAGTAGAAATCTGGCCCTGTTTTGGGGCCAGATTTCTACTTTGAACTCCCCTAATGCATCCCCCACGTAGGGCCGACATAAAAGGCAGTGCATGTATTCTTGAGGTAATTTCTCGACGGACTGTTCAAGAGCTTGAATTGCATCGATGTACTCATCGCTGACGAGTTGTCACCAACGGCAATATTTCACGGTAAGTGGAAATGTCACCACCCCGTCGTCACCACCATCACCACTAGTACTGCCATCTCCCAGATAAAAATGACGACAATAACTGATATACCACATCTATTTGTTCAATATTCGATAATCAACACCATAAATTATGTCACTCAGTGGAGACCTACTGTATTCCTCCAGTCCATGACAATACCATGTTTGGATCCAGACGAGTAAGACCTAGGTGCAGCAAAGCACACACTGACTGCAGTTTGTCCGAATCCATCTAGTTCGATCCTGCACATTTTGTGCTGCTTGGTTTGTTGACTATCAGAAGCATGTTTTGGAGACAAATGAGAAAGAATCCATATATTCCGGCTTGGTTAAGTCTGCTGGGCAGTCAGACAGGTCAATGACTTAGTGGCAAGCAGTCCATCAACTTAGCTTAGTGATGCGATTCCATCCGCGGTAGTTATCCTCGAATCTGCGCAAATATTCGACGTTCAACTTAAAGTCCTTTGAAGGATCTGTGGAGAATGCAGGGTTTGCACAAGATCATGATCGAGAGGTCAAGATGATCGACGATCGATGATCCCGTACATTGATCTGGCCGGACCAGGCCATGGTTATCTGTCCCTCTTAAGCGAGACCTGACATTTGTGCAGGGTACGTTAATAGACGCATGTCGATCCACTTTTGCACCTCTTGCAGAATATGATGTACACCTTCTTGGAACACGTCACACAAGAATCCTACAAATCTTTTGTCTACTGTGAGCCTTGCAACATCAAGTTCTCGTCTTTGTGATTGATAACGTCTCAGAAAGAAGACTGAAAAGGGTGGCAGTGTTTGCGTCTTAGAGGAGACTAGTGTGAAACGAAACCTGTCCCTGTTCCTAGACACGTCACAAAATGAACACTAAACAACACTAAACAGGTTAACCTTTTGGGGGACCTAACACTTATGTACTGCTCAGAGTCGGCTTTCTGGGAGTTGCTCAGTGACTTATGGGCTCGGCTTGTTACATGCGCTCCGTATACAGTTCCAATATCAAGCTCTAGTAAGATATTCACAAAACCATACGGTTTCAAGTTTGTAGTCAAAAACAGTACCAATGGTGTGTACACTAGAATATTATTCTCGCAACCTTATGTGGTACATCAGAGCCCAGTCAAGTTGGCCATACGATCATACGTGTCATCAACCTGTGGACAAGCAGTCTTCTAGATGAATGGCAAATATCCGTCCCTCTAGAGAGACTCCCATAGGAGGTACCTTTCCAGTTTTCGCTCCACATGACTACGATCTCCCTGAATCGTTTTATATTCTTCCTTTTGATACCAGTCTGTCTATAATCTACTCTATTTCATGATCTACCAGCGGCCTGGATTTGTCTAGCTTGACTAGTCTGGCCTGTTAATATAATGTGAAGCTTCAAATAAATGAACGCTTATAGCCAAGGCCGAGACCCCACCCAGCACGCCGTTAGTGGTGAGGCTCATATCACATATTTGATGTGATTGGTCATAGGTCATGCCACAATAATATAATAGTTTGCTCTCAGAGATCTGAGATACTGTATCATAATGACGGTACCCCCCGATAAGTACTTAAATGCTGTACGCGCAGCCCGGCTACGGTAACAAACAATGCGGCCTATAATGGCAAGTGTTCCTTATTGGATGCAGTCAGTAATCGCACCAACATGCCCATCACAGCCAACAAGATCTGGGAGTTTATGCATGAAAACAGGGAGGTCACATGTCCTGGGTCCAATTATTACTTACACGCGTAAGGGGAAGACATACTCCAACTCCTCGGGTTCATGGTGGGATTAATATTGGAGTCAATATAATGATGATATATGGGACATCCAGCGTCAGTGGCGGCTCGGCCACGGGCCATCTTATCGGAGTCGAGGGAAAAATAGAGGGGCGATCAAGTCCTACCTTGTGTCAGTAAAAAGTGGTAAAGAATGTGTAGCTATGGTATCTCTGGCCAGTCGTGCCTGCACGAGAGATAAGAGCACAGGTGAGAGTGCGATGGGATGGGTGGGAAGTCTGAGTAGTATGGGAACTGGCCTTGATTTAATATTTCCGTGCACCGGTAGACTGACAGAGTCCTAATTCTTGTGTGGTGCATGTGTTACTCGACCCGCGGCTGAGGGGCATGTTGCGATGAGTGTTGGCCATTACACCTGTGCCATTGAAGTGTGCATGTTCATGGTCTTGCTCCTTGATCACTGCTCATGACATCCGCAGCGATTACTTGTTATTTAGTAAAATCAAAGTTTATTTTCTATGGAAGCCCGGACAACTGTGCTCAATCGCAAAACGCAAAACGCTCAATCACAAAACGTGAATGGCAACCGGCATTCCGGCACCTCATGAAAGGTAATGGACTTGCTTCGTTTTGCGAGGACCTCGAACACCTCGTCGGCCGACAACTTTGTCACCATGCTCGTTGTGCCATTGGTATCTTTGGTAGTACTATAGTGACATCAAGAAGTATTGTGAGCGTGCTAAGAGTCCTTCGAATCAGACCCAGAGTCTACCACCAGTGGATCATCGGCCTTACCCTTGCCCTTCGAGTTGCTTTCTCTAAACGGCACAAGCCCGAAACCCGGCCATTTGCAAAAATGATTGCAGACGTGCTCGTCCTCGAATTGCTCCACCGCCCTCTCTGGAAATGGGATGGGACTACGTAAGTCGCTGCGGTAAATTCGATGCAACTACTAATGAATATTGAACTAGAATCCGAGCATCATAGTGTGTTGGACCAGTTTGATGCTGACAATGATCCCCTTGGAATTATTGCAACTGAAGGCCCAAGTCTGAACAATGATGACAACAATGGTGACATTGAGGACTCTTAGCATGCTCACAATCTGTATACTAGACATTTACATCTTGATGTTACTGCTATAGTACTACCAACTAGGTACTACCAATGCACAATGGGAACAAAGTTGTCAGCCGACGAGGTGTTCGAGGTCCTTGCAAAACGAAGCAAGTCCATTACCTTTCATGAGGTGCCGGAATGCCGGTTGCCATTCGCGTTTTGTGATTGAGCGTTTTGCGTTTTGCGATTGAGCACACTTGTTCGGGCTTCCATAATTTTCTCATAATTTCCTTAGGAATGTTCTGCCCACTGACAAAACCCTCCCCAACTACCGTGGGAGTTGCGGAAATCTCCAATTTGATTGGCACGTTTACTCGATCAGACTTTTTGGGGTCGATCAGGAGCTACCATGATATTGACATGCCAATGTCCTGAGAGGCCTTAAACTTAACTTGAGCGGTCAAGATTCGTGAATTTCCAATGTCGGTGAACGATGCATCTCAACAGATTGGAATCCCTTCGAAGTACTGCTCTTTCCACTAACTATATAATCAGTCATGATAATAGATATTATCCATTCAAATCCACCTATGAGCACCAGGAAAGCGGACGTCTCTGATACCCCATTTACCACTACACTTCATGATTACGAGTGGAACAAACCTTCGTATACCTCTACGTTACGACCTCCGACCCCCTCACAATCCGCGTTGCCTTACATGGACCACTCGCTCTTCTATGGATCTACATCAAATTTATTTGCTGTGGGACCCGACCAGATCATTCGACCTTGTCCTTATGTTCGCTGGGACGAGAATGTGTAAGTAGTGTGAGTCGTTGTTTACTGGTCACTAACGTATTGCAAGTAGCCATGCAATGCCAGTCGACTATGCTTCAGATCCAGATGTCAGGTAGGTCATTGGTTTTGTCCTGGGTGATGACCAATGTCGATATATATCTCAATAGAAGACCGTCTATTCAAAGCGATTATCTTCCAAATTTTGTTCAGTGGCCATATGCAACTTCGGAACCGCGATTTCCGTTGATGGGCATGGGGCCGGATGTTCCATTCAATGACACAAATCAAGATGACCCTAATGGTCTTAGAGAGACTTTTACGTCCGGTCATATGCTGGCAGCCAATATAGCACCAGAGCCAGACTCCCATCTGCATACACAACCTGTTCCGGATTTGAGTCAGTGGACTGGCTACCATGATGCAAGCCCCGATACTGTTGTCAGTATCTATGACGTCTCCCTGCATATCGATACTTATTTAGATGTCAGGTCAACCACCCCCCAATCTCCTTTACAAGTGGCTCTATTGAAGATGTCACAGACTTTGTCAGTAACGACAGGAGACCTCCGGTCGTCACTCGTCTATCCCCAGAGAAGAGCAATCTAGGTCATCTGGGTTCCCGATGTGCCCGCGCAATAAATGTAGAAGGATTGTGGATCGATGAAGACGATCTCCGCTATGGTGCAAGGCGTGGTGGCGGTACTATTAGCGTCCACCAATGCTGGTGGGATGCGTCTAGCAAATCCTGCGGCCTTTGGATCATCAGCGACAAATCTCGTGTGCGGGATCACATTGTCCACTGGCACGCTAGAGAAAAGTATGCGAAGTGCGAAGAAGTGTGTCTGTGGAACGAGTGCGCCAAGACGATGCGTAAAGACTCGATCCATCGTCACGTGGTGTCAGTACACTTTGGAGAAGGCCTGTATTGCCAGGGTTGCGACTGGGTGTTCCCACGGAGGGATGTATATAAGAAACACGTAGGTGATGCCGAGGCGTGCAGGGGAATAAGCGCTATGATGGTGTATAGTACAGAGCGGAGAGTGGTTGATGCTCGCCGGGCAATATTGCTCCAAGGAGGCGAAGTTCGCTATGCAGGTTGATAGAGTTGGACGACACATCATATCCTTCCGCTTTTTCGCCTTTCTCCTATTGCGATTGGTTTTCTATGTCCTGGTTATGCTTAACATGTCACCCAGTTTAGATTGAACAAAGGCCTATCGATGTGTTTCGTCCGAGTTAGAACATAGCAGATCTAGCAATAGCTTCCATGGATATGCCTCTCGGAAGGGGAAGGGAAATATTCTGGTTGTACTTAGGGGTGAAATAACACTGCATCTGTGCAACGAGTACAATGCTAGTCAGTAACATTCGAAGAGCTAAGCTGACGCTTCCAAAATGGTACAAGTAGTGAGAATTCCTGAATCTGGTAAAGTCTCGAGGTAGCATGGCCGTCGATGAGTCCTTGATGAGATGAAACTCCCCAAGTGCGCCAGTTGACAACGTTGAAGTCCCGATTAATCGTAATCGTGGCCGTGCAACGTGTGTTCGCAAGCGTGTCACTGAGATGGAAAGCCTAGGCCATAAGTTACTATAGTGGTACTACACAACGTGGAGTACCAACCAGATATTGTCGAGCAATAAGTCCTGGATTAGACAAAAGCAGAAAGACCCCGAGGCCGCGAGAGTCTCGAGGTCGAAGCTGTGATAAGATCCACCAGAGTTGTTGACCATCAATAACTGTAGCGAGCAGCCCGGGGCTAGCATGACACGAGGGTAGGGGGCTCGAACCATCGAAGCCTCTACGTGAAAGAGAAGTGGGATAACAAAAACCAATCATCAGGTCACACGTAACTTCCCGTCTATTAAAAAAGAAAAACAATAATTTCTGGTCTAGAGCGCACGGAAAGCGGATTTAAAACTGGCGTCAGTGGATAATGACCAGGTTCCTGTGCCGCGCAAAGGCCGACCCTATCTTGAAGTCCTTGCGTATCACACCTGGAATGGAATGGAATACTGACCAGCATATCTCGCTCAAATTATCTTCGCCTCATCAAGGTAACGAGGCCAGGGGATAGCATGGATTCTCGGCCATCACAAGACAAACGTTTCATATCCATTCCACCTTTTGAGCGCTTCAAAGTAGCGGATATGACCAACCTGCCCACCAATTAGCGCCGTGGCTTGAGAAAATAACACGACGAAAACGGTATAGGGGCAAGTAAATGGGGGGCGCAGATGGCATGCCAAGATAGCGATAGGGTGGCCGTTGAACGCACGCTATATCCCGGCAAGAAACCTGTTTTGTCAGCCATCAAGGGTGCTCTACACTGACCTATCACTCATGTGCACCGTCAGGTCCTCAGATCATGGCACGACGATTGCCCAATACTTAGGAAAGGGTTAAAAGCGGTAACATCAATGAAATTGAATCCTTACCGCGCAGTAATATAATGTTGATCGTAGAACGGCATTTCCTGTGAGTCACGGCACGACCACAAAATACAGTGCTGGAAAACATGCGAGGTAGTGATGAAGAGATGGCTAGAAGGTAAGCATAACAAACAACACCGTCTTGATTACAGGTGACCTGATCACTACTTCGTAGCGTCTCAAGGTGCGTTTCTTGATCACGGTGTTGAATTTGGAATATCTGGAAAGGATTGGTTGTCAGGCTATGTTCTTGAAAAGCGCGAAACATACACATATGGTTAAATGGGCCCGAATTCACGATTCGTACGTACCCGCTGAGTGAAGCCGACACCTTTCATTCCGGGTTTGTTGGCGGTAACAGGACAGTAAGTACGTAACACTCCGCACACAACCACGCGGATGAATAAGCACAAAACTCGATGTCTGAGCTGTGAGTTATGAGAATGTATGAAATCGTGAAGGTCGAGGCAGAACGGCATCATAGAGGGGACGTAATAGTGCTTGAGGTCCCCAAGGACCCAAGGACTCATGAGCCCACTCCGCGATAAGGCAAATGATCCAACCATGACGCGTGGCAGACATATGCAGTTGCGCACACGTTGCCGTCCTTCTTCAGTGCCAGCCGGACCTGATCCTCGGCCTGGCCCCAGCAAGATTTCATCTGAGCGGAGCTCTGTAACTAAATGAACGGCCCTCTGTTGGTGGATCCTGAAAGTGAGGATCCATGTACATATCGTGCAGCTTTCCGAAGAAAATGCGAGGTTCGCAAATGAAGGGGTATATTATGCATGTGAAAACAGCGGAGCTGAGAATCCCCAATTAAACAATTCGTCGAAAATCCAGTGTTCAGTGTTAGCATCGGGTAGCATCGGGCAACACCGAACGATGCTCCGCCATGCCCACAGGCAAGTAGTGCACACCTCGTTTGATGTCCGACATCCTGATCTCATGGCTGTGTTGTACGTTTGCCATGCATAATGAGTGACACTAGACGGTCCAGAGCGACGAGACGAGAACTCACTGATACATGAGGTGGGATGTGGTTTGATAATCTTGCGTTGCATCTCCTACACGAGGCTTGCATACCAGGCACCGCGACAAAAGTGGCACTGGTGCCCTATTGTTAGTCAGTTCAGCAGCCCGGATTTTTTCCATCTCCTCCGAGTCGTTACTAATGAGTTGCCAGCGTGCCTCGCTATTTTGGTGACTGGAACGAGCGTGCATTACCTAGCATACCAAGCCAACACTTAGCGTTACACATGTGACTGTACTCAGCAAGGGGGACGCACCGCCTCTCGCCAACGAAAGACATGCGAGTCTCGGCAAGAAAGACATTTGAGACGAGCATCCCTACGATCCATATCTTCCACTATTGCCATATTTGGATCAAGCCCGCATAAATGGACGACGTAGGGCGCTTCCTTCACGTATGATATGCCGAACCGGTCATAAATAGACCCAGTACGTTCTGAGTCGTGCTCATCACGATCCGGGTATTTGGGAAGATGGCGACAAGTTGAGAATACATCACGATGAGTGAAAATGCCATTAATCCCCCCGGAGAACAGGGCACAGGCCAAGCGTAGTCTGTCTGTAGATGCTTTGGATGATTCTGATGCCATGACTTGACCACCAGGAGTGTCCATTAAAGACAAATGGAATTTGGATCAGTTCGGCAAGTTCAGTACCGAGTTTCTTCCTCCACCCATCGACGTATTCAGGAAGTTGTGCGAAAGCGGATTCGAACAGTTTATTTTCCATTGGAGTCTCTTCGGGAGCTCTGATGATCTCCCTAATGGGGGGGAAACCAGCGACATCAGCTACGTGTGGGAGAAGGTCAAAGGGTGGTGAGGTCGGCGACGGACACGTCATGTAATCGTTGTATTCATCTACCAGTGAGCTTCGGCGTGATTGGAAAACAGTTTTCTTTAATCTTTGAAGCCGGAACTTGTCCATTGTCTGCTTTCACTCAGGCCAAATCCGATTCCATTCTAACATCAAGAATCGGCACCGAGTCGGCATATCTCGTATAGCAATGCTAACCTTTGTCCGTGAGTGGTTTAGATGTGTAGAAAAAGGATTTCCTGGATTCTCGAATGGTACCACGTCCAGAGTATTCGACATCTGGCTTATAACCAAGCTGCTCGAGCCGCTCAAAAATGCTGGACCAAGCCGATATAGAAACCATCGTTATCAGGAAAGTATGGCCAACCTTGTGTCTCTTTCCTGCCGAAGGGTTCGTTGTTCAACCCTCTGCCAATTTTCGCACAGGCGTGCGTGCTGTTAGAAATTAACAAGATGGAAGGATTGGGGAGGAATATATATCAAACGGACCCTGCAAATGCCAACAAGCTGTTCTTGCTTGGTGCTTAAGAAATGTGCTTTGTCTGAGGAATGCGTATACTCGTCCATAAACGATTCCATCTGCTCTCTGTCGACCCACAATGGTATTTCTGCGATATGGTCCAGTAGCGCGATGTCAATGGCTATAGCATATACCTTTTCCGATTGTGAGGTTCCCTATGCCTAGGACATACTTCTTTTGAATGATCTCGTTACACAAAGAAAGACGACAAAGCCTGATTTATATCGTGAAAACAAGATATATAGGGGTATACATGTGATCTTACCGTTCATCTCTGCAGTCTGAACAATATCTACGTCGTATTTCCCATAGAACGGTATCAGTATATCGTCTACAACCCTATACCACGTGTCACAGCGTTTTCAAGTACAGGTAGTCTGTACGTACGTGGCAACGAGCACAAAATGCGAGGTTAGCGTATTCCTGCTCGGTCAAGTCATCTGGGCAGTCAGGCAAACCCCGGAATCAGTTACGAGCTGTCTTCCACACGAGGGCCGAGGACTCGTTCCTGAGCAGTTCCTGTAAATGCCTGCATGTGCGTGAAAGGTTCAAGAGGTCGCGAGGGTGTGCGTGTGTAGCAATCTATTACCATTTCGACGATCAGGAAATGGCCGAATAAAGGATAGAAAATGCACGGACGAGCAATAGCACGTCGAGGTTTAATTCCCTCTGGGGCCATTTCGCTGGTCTCTGTCGTGCCCTTGATTGTGGGACGTCGTTCGTCTGCACCATCGTAGTTCGTGCCAGAGGGGTTGTTTGGCGGATAGGGGGAAGTAGCATAGCGGCGAAGTCCGAAGTGCTGCAATCCCACAGCGGCTGTGCAAAACATAGAGTGGAACGTCGAGCATGCCGCTGAACATTCCTGGTCTTCTTGCGCCTTTTCAGCTCATCTGGAACTCCCGTGTCGTTCTCCCCCATGTCATAGTCGCAGGTCAGAGAGTCATGCTCGTGTTTCCACATTGACTGATGGTGTTTTGTTTGCTGCAGCAAAGACATTCGCCGGTTGGACTTTTTAGCACTTCGGAAAGCGGGGTACCGTGGTGTAGTGTTTGACAAGGACAATTGCTTGGCAGGTCGCGTCGTATTTCCGGGCCCTGCGTATGTCTGACTTGGGTATAGACAATTCCGTACAAAGACTCGCTCGTTCCGCAACTCCAGGTCTGTTACTCGACGATTCATGCTGAGTGTCTCTCATAGTTTACGACAGGATACCTGGAAAGAATGCAGGGAGGTCTTTGGTGAGGGCAACGTCCTCGTCGTGAGCAATTCAGCCGGTACGAAACACGATGCAGGCCAAGTCCAGGTGAGGTCAACCGAGGAGGTAACACCAACACTCAGACGTGTTCTCAGGCCGAGTCAGTCTCGTATCATCTCTCCGTTCCTGTATTGCGACACAATTCGCTCAAACCCGCGTACTCGTGTATCAAGTCTATAAGAGGGTATTTTTCGACGCTTGGAAACCCGATCAAGGACGAGGAGTTGGTAGTCGTTGGAGACCGGATATTTACCGACGTCGTGATGGCGAATCGAATGCGCCGGAGCCGGGTGTGCAATGCTGAAGGAGTGGATGTGGAAAGATGCGGTCCGTTGGCGGTGTGGACGACTGGTGTCTGGCAAAGGGAGAGCATGATGGTTCGATGGTTGGAGAAAAGGGTGGTGGACGTGATCACGCGCTGGGCTGACAGTCGGTCTGCTTTCCAAGATGCGTTTGCGAAGTCAGTGGCCCCGTCGCAGCCCAACGAGGAGACCATCTTGTTCCGCTTCTTGAATACTATCGTACGCAGAAAGCAGTAGGTACAGGTCACGTGGGAATGTATTGACCGGACGTCCACCATGATGGTTGGGTTGTGTGTCTTGTCGAGGTCGCGGGTGCTGGCGTCCCCTCGACTCGTCCTCCGCCCGCCCCGTCCCGCCTACCTTTTCCCGCACCGCCCGCCCGCTGTCTCGCACGTCCTCCGACGCCTGTTTGCCTCCCACCCACCGCCCGCCCACCGCACGCTTCTTTCGCGTCTCCTCCCCAACGCCTTCCGACCACCCCCCGAGTCTGGCTCGTCGCTTCGCAAAGTCATCGCTCTCGCTAAACCAGAGCGAAAGCCGCTCCTTCTCGCCGTATGCCTCCTCCTCGTCTCTTCCTCGGTTGCCATGACCATCCCTCTCACCGTCGGCAAACTCATCGACTTTTTCTCTTCCGACGATCCCGTGAGTGCTTTCGTTTGCCCTGTCTCGCGTCGTCGTCGGGACCTGACCGTGCACCTTTGCGGGACCGTGCACACCGATCTGCATCGGACGCGCGTAGTATATACCGTTCGGACTCTCGATCTACCAGGCGTCGGGTGTGCTTCTCGTAGCGTTTACGACCGGCGCAGCCTGTAACGCCGCTAGATCGTTCCTCATGCGCATGTCTGGTATGTCGTCGTCTTCCTTTTTTACCCCCATACACCCCGGTCGTCGGGTCGAATAGCTGACATGGTCGTGCTTCGAGGTCAACGAATCGTCGCTCGGCTGCGCGAACGCACCTACGAAGCTGCACTCCGCCAAGAAGTCGAGTTTGTCGAAAGAGGCGAGGGGGATGTGCTAAGTCGACTGAGCGCCGACTCGAGCATCGTCGGCGAAAGGTGAGCGGCGACGTGATGTGCATACATGCTACGATCAACCGACGCACGCATGAAATTTCAGTATTACGCAAAATCTCTCGGACGGGCTTCGCGCAGTCATCATGTCTTCTGTTGGACGTGCGTACGCTTTGGGTTCGGTCGTGTAGTGGCTCATGTATCGTGCAACGCAGTCGGGGCCATGTTTTATCTCTCGCCAACGTTGACGTTTATGATGCTCGGCATCGTCCCGCCGGTATCGCTTGGTGCAGTATGATTTCTCGCTCGACGACCTTGTATACGTTTCATGGAGCTGTGCTCAGGTATACTACGGTCGGTACCTCAAGAAACTATCCAACCAGTCCCAAGAGGCGGTGGGTGAAATGACCAAGGTCGCTCAAGAATCCCTCTCGGCTTTGCGGACAGTCCAAGCCTTCAACGCCAACGCGCAGGAACAAGGCAAATTCCGCGACCGCATCAACCACGTCCTCGCCCTCGCGCGCAAGGAGGCCGTTGCGTCTGGCATCTTTTTCGGCAGCACGGGCTGGAGCGGGAACATGACGATCCTTGGTTTGTTGGGATACGGTGCGTCAAGCTCGAAGTGTATGCGATTCGGCTGATGGTTAGCTAGGTGGCACGCTCGTCTCGCAGGGGGCGATCAGTGTTGGAGACTTGACTAGTTTGTTGCTCTACACGGCCTACGTCGGAAACGGATTGCAGATGCTCACGTAGGACTCTTTTTTTTCCTTATTATTCTTGTTGACCGACACTCCGCCAGCGGATTTTTCGTGCGTCTTCATCTTATGCGCCTGAGTGATGGTGCGACTCACGACACGCCCGCCACTAGTCTTCGATTATGCGCGGGATCGGTGCTGGCACTCGAATCTTTGAGCTCCTCGACCGTAAACCCGCGATCGTGCCCAACCAAGGGATTGAGGTCGACCCGTCACGGCGCGGTATCATACGGTTCGAGAACGTCGGGTTCGAGTACCCTAGTCGCAAGGGCGTCCAGATTCTAGACGACTTTAACCTCGAGATTGGGGTTGGGGAGAACGTGGCAATCGTGTGCGTTGTTGCGCGCGTCCTGTGTGTGATTGCAATGTCTGAAC